>PVJX010001151.1:0-133372 GCA_004027295.1 Dolichotis patagonum | reverse complement strand
CTGTGCTGATCAAAGCATCCTTTCCTATGCATTAGGAAATGAGAAATTTGGATTTTTACTCACAGGCAATTTGGTCAAAGACCTTAAGATGGTTATGCTATAGATCATTTTACTGTAATCATGCTATATAGGTAAAAAGTTGATAGACTGCAAGTACAACATGAAGATTTTAGAACTTTTTGCATGCTGCTTAACCACTTTCATGTAGTATTTCAGTCAATTTTCCATCACAGTGAGGCAACTTGTCTTTAGTATTTCTCCAGGTTTGTAAATTCATACAGTAATTTCACATTATAATGTTTTTATATATTCTTGCAACAAAGATGTAATACATATGCATGTATATAGGTATAAATATTCATATACATTCCCAGGGTAATTTTTTTTACAAAATTCTGAAGCATGGTATTCCTCAGTAAAAAAATCACGTACTCTGTCAAGAATAACAGCATATTCTATCTGAACTATAAAAGCACAGCTGAAGATCAGACCATTGTGGATACCACAGTGAAAGCTATGTATGTCCTTTCTCTATGTGCATGTGTGAGTGTGTATACTGTGTTCACAGGGCTGAATCAAAATGAGTAGTTCAAATTTCATCTTCAGTTAAAATCAATTAGATAATTAGAAAAAGGTATCATTAGTTAATTATCTTCACTTAAAATTTTAGTATGAGATAATACCTTCAATTTCAAGAAATAAGTATAAAGTCTGACTTTATATTTTTAGGCAATTACACAGCAATTATTAAAAATAAAACAAAACAGATTTTACTAATCATTGAAAAACATCTAACTAATTAATTTTCTCAGTAATGAGAGTACTAATTTCATTAATTACTACCTTCTCATTTGATGTTATATATATTCATACTCAATGTTATTTTTTTAGCATCATGTGTTTAACTTTGTCCACTTTGTTTCTGTTAGGCTGTAAACATAAAGGTCACTGTACTAGTTAGCACTCTCTAAAGGACCTGATTCAATAATACAGTATGAATATATAAGGAATTTATTAGGTAGGATCAGAAGCAGAGTTGTTTCAGTGGTTATCTGTCAATTCAGAGATCGTAGCAGAATTCAACATAGCTATCTGAGTTTCAAAAAGCTGTAGGATCCAGTACTAGTAGATTGAAGACTGGAAGCTCCTTACAACATCACTGGTGAGAGTCCTCAAGGGAAGCGTGATAGTCTATGCAGGAAGACTAGAGGAACTGGATCTGAATGCAAAGGCAGGGGGTCAACACTTCCTTCTTCTTCCCCTTTTTATTTTGCACAAGCTACAAGTCTACTGGTTGACGCCACTCATCAGGAGTGGACTTTCTCCTTTAATTTCCTGGTCTATGTGTCAAGCACCCCAGGACAGACCCAGCACTTTCAGATCTGTTAGGTGGTTGTCACTTAACTTGATGTGTCATAATTAATGATTAGTCCCCAAAAGTCTCAAGTGTTCAGAAGTGGAGCTTTTAGAAGCTAGTCAGATCATCTGGGATTAATCCACTGATGATTTAAAAGTTTAGTGAGCTGTTAGGAGGGGGGCACTCTTAATAGCTCATTAAACCTCATGTGAGCATGAAGGTTGTATTATTATCTGAATCTCTGTCTTTCTCTCTCTGTCTCTCTCCTCTCTGTCTCTTTGTATCTATCTCTATCTATCTATCTATCTATCATATATCTATCTATCTATCTATCTATCTATCTATTATCTATCTATCTATCTATCTATCCCTTGATCCAGTGATCTATCTCCTTTATCTATCTATCTATCTATCTATCTCTATCTATCTATCTATCTATCTATATCTATCATCTATCTATCTCCTTGATCTTTGTATCTATCTTTCTATATCTATCTATCTATCTATCTCCTTGATCTTTGTATCTATCTATCTCTATCTATCTATCTATCTATCTATCTCCTTGATCCAGTGGGGTGGGCTGCTTTCCTATACCATGCCTTTCCATAATTCCATTTCTATTCTAGAACCAACTCACCAGGAACTGAAACCTCTCAAATTGTGAGCCAAAATAAATCATTATTTTATTAAGCTGAAATTTTTCTATATTTTGTTCCTGTGTCAGCAAAGTGACTAATTCAAAAAACTGATACCAGAAAAGTAAGACTGGGACTGTGCCTCAGTATGTGTTCAGAAGTCTTTGGAACCAGTTTGTGTGAGGAAGTTTGAAAGACTTTGAGATGACAACTAAAAAGGCTGTAAGTGCTGTAAGCAGATATTTATAGGAGATTCTTCCAAGGGCTCAGAAGACTAGAATGATGATAGGAAGATACGTAGTAAAGGTCAGTCTCATGAGATTTCAGTTGGGAAGTGGACTATACTGGAAACTAGCCAAGAAGCCATTTGTGCTTCATTCTGGGAAAGAATTAGCTTTAATTCACAAGTGTCTTAAGACTTTATTTGAGTGAAAGTTAAAAATGACAGATAAATCTTGGAGACGAAATATCAAGGTAGACTTTCTAGGCTGTGTCATGGATAAGGCTGGCTGCTTGCAGCCAGATTTACAATGATAATCACAGCAAGAAGGAGCACAGGCAAAAGATGCAAAAATAATAAAACTTGGGTTGGAAAACAAGCCTCTGTAATGTTAGAACTAAGAAGAGTGTTCTAATAGTAGATTCATTAAAAAGAAACCAAGTATTTCACACTGGAATAATAGAACAAGTACATTGAGGGTATTTCAGGAATTGACCAGTCTATACCAATCCACAGGATCAAGAGGGTAGGAAAGTAAACACCTTTGAAGGATTTCGTTTGATGCGAGAGACCCATGGTGCTCTGCACCATGCATCTCCCATCTGGGTTTTTCCATCCCAGTACTCAAAGAACTGAAACTATAGTCCATGTTTGACAGTCTGTTCTTAATGCTGAGAGCAAATCTTGTCACCATGCATGTGGGTTGGTTTTTCAGGCTTTTATAATGCAAGGCTCATGGGTCACAAGAGTCATTCAGAACTGTATGATAGGTTCATGGGTCCTGCAAGGAGCCCTTGGGAAGGTCTTCTTGAAACTGTGAGATTCCAGCCAAACCTGCAGTGAAGACCATAGGAAGTTAGAAATGTCACAAACAGGGCACATGTGCTAAGAAAACTCACTGTCAGTGGGCAAAGCTAGTCTAAAAGCGAGATCATGAGGGCTCCGAAAAGTATGGCCCTAGTGTGTGGGCTGCACAAGTCCTTTGGAACACTCATCTCACCGAAGACGTCCTGGAGCTGCGTAACATAATGCCTGCCCTGGCTGTTTGCTGTCTTGCTTTGGTCCAGTTCCTCTGCATCCCCTTACTTCTCCCTTTTGGGAGTGGGACTATTTATGCCGTCAAAATTTATGTTTGGAAATATTTAACATTCTTTTTTGATTTTTATGGAGGCTCACAACTCTGCATTTGTCTTGAGCCTCAGAGGAGATATGGACTTTTCAGCAAGGCTGAAACTGTTAAGACATTGGTGACTCTTAGAGATGCACCAAATTCACTTTTCATGGAATGGATATGTTTTATGGTGAACAGTGACAAAACATTGTGGTTTAAATGTAAAATTTTCCCTCAAAATCTCATTTCTTCAGAATTGAGGCTTTTGGAAGGGAATGATGTCATGGGAACTCTATGCTTACCCGTGGGCTATGCTGTTAGGAGGTGGGTCCTGGTTGAAGGAAGTAGGTAGCTAGAGACAGACTTAAAAGGGTATATTCTTTTTTAAAACTTTTATAGTACATGTTTGCCATATACAATGATCACATTCATCAAAGGGAATTTTTACCTATAGATGGTAATTCATCTTTTTTTCCATTCCCTTCCTCTCTTCAACTCTTCTTCACTATTCATATATAAGACTTTGTTTCTATGTTTCCTTTCCATTCCCCTTTACTTTTTAATTTTGTTTTTTGAGCAGGGAATGTTTATTGGGAGAAAGAAATCATCTGTCAAAGAGAGTCAAAAGGAGGGCCTGGTAAGTGATTTACCCATGAGACCACTTCTCAGAAGAAGCTTTCTGGAGTAAAGTCCAGAGGCCGATAAAAAGTGGAACAAAACTGTGCTCAACTAATATGACTACAAGTATAGTCATTTACACAGCATGGACTCAATGTACAATCACAAGGTGGGTAGAAAAAAGACAAAGCCATGGTCAACTGATAAGATTACAAGTACATTCACTTCAGTACCATTGATTCAGTGGGGAAGAAAGACACATGGAAACTGCTCAGGGACCAAAGAAGGACTTTCCTGGAAAGGTGGGCCAGAGAGGGTTTGGTCCCCCACCCAGGGGGACTGATGCCTATTTAGAATATCAGTCATTGCTGTTCACACCTGGGAACATGTGTGAGTATAGTCGTTCTATCTTTAGTCCTGAGGTCTGGCCTTCAAGGAATGAATGTACCTCCACTAACGGTCCCGGTGTAATCTCATTTGCACTGGGTCCATTCTCTTTTTTCGGAATCTGTTTTGCTTAATTCCCTTCCTACTCCCCCTTCCCTTGTACCCCTTCCCATACCTTTCTCTCTTATCTCCCTTCCCATTTGAACATGTTCTTCCTACTTCCCATCATCCGTTCTCCATTTTATTCTTTATGTACCTTTCGGTTTTCTCACCTAAGAGAAACAATTCAATATTCAAATTTTCATGTTTAATTTGTTTCATTTAACATTATGATGTTGAGGTGCATCCATTTACATACAAATAGAAATATCTCAAGTTACTATACAGTAGTACTCTATTGTTTATAAGTGTGACATTTTTCTTTATAATTTCTTCTCTGCACAGATCTATGAGCTGTCTCTGACACTTAGCTATTATAAATTGTGCTTCATATGCATGGCCACGCCTATGTCAGTGTAGTATGATGCCATTAAGTCTTTCGGGAAGACACCTAGAAGGTGCACAAGTGTCAAATGGAACCTCTAGTTTTAGTTTTTGGAAAATCCCCCTACTGATTACCAATTTACATCTTCACCAACAATGAAGAAGCGTTCTTTCATCTTCACAGTCTTGCCAGCATTTGTAATTGGTGTTTGCTAATTGTCATTTTTTTTTCTGGTGTGAAATGATGTCTCAGTGCTGTTTTAATCTGTATTTCTCCAATGAGTGATGATTTTGAACTTTTTTTCATATATTCATTTACTGTTTGTACTTTTTGTACTTCTTTTTCTGAGAAATGTCTACTTGTTTCAGATGCCTGCTTTTGAACTGTGTGTTTAAATTTGGGAGATCTTATTTTTTAAATTCTTTATATATTCTAGCTACTTAAAAGTAGCTGATAATTTTTTTTCACTCTTTAGATTTTCTCTTCACTTTTTGTGTTTTAGTCGTTGTTGTTATTGTTTGTTTTTTTTTTTTTATTTTATGAGATCCTAGTTGGTAATTATTTATAGTATTTCTTGTGTGATAAGGATTTCGTTCATAAAGTCTTTGCCTATACCTATGTTTTATCTATGTTATCTTCCAGCAGATTGTTGCTTTTTGAAATTTAAATCTTTGATCTACTTGATTTTAGTTTAGCACATGGTGAGAGATAAGGGTCTAAGTGCAGTGTTTGGCACGTGCAAAGCCAGTGTTCCCAGAACCATTTATGAAAGAGGTTACCTTTTTCCTAGTGAAGATGTTTGACTCCCTTGTGAAAGAGAAGATAGCCGGATGCACTTGTAGTTGCTTCTGCATCTTGGTCCCACTCTTCTTTACATCTCTCTCCACCCCGATTTCTACTGGATGATAGTGTCCCTTCCCATGCTCTTCCTTCATTCCATTTCTGCCGTGAAGCAGCCAACTGTGCCCAAGTCCTCTGAGGCTGTTAGCTGTTATAAACATCTCCTACTTAAGCTGCAGATGTTGGGAACTGCAAACCTGTGATAGGAGCATGACTAACACATTTTTCCTAGACTGTGGAAAAGTACTGTATCACCTGCTTCACCTCTTGTTCAGAGGAGTGCAGTTTAACTTCTGCATCAAGAAAAATCACTTTAAATTATTTAATGACATGAAAATTCTTATTATCATGCTACTGTTATCAAGGTCATGCAATTAGTAATGGCGTATTGTTCTAGGGATATTTCTAGAAATATTATTCATGAATATTACTTTAAGAAATAAACGTCTTCTCTAAAAATTGCTAACAAAAAAGTTGTAGTAACAACAATTTTGACAATTCTCTTTTTGAGTATTTTTTTTCCTCTGAAAAAATTTGTAAAAGACCATACAAAAGAGTTCTAGGAAAGAAAAATTGAATTTATGGTCTTTTCTCCCTTTTTTATTGTAGAACCAGTGACTGAATTTTCTGTTATTTTCATGAGATTCTGCACTGTTGTTTTTGACTCCAAAATTTTAACTTCATTTAGAAAGGACAGAACATTGTATCTTGAACTCTGGGGACATTCCCAGAATCTCTCTTTGTGTACCAAATATTTTCCATTAGTATGTATATTCTCTTATATCTTTCTCCTTCCTGTTACTTCAAAATATTAAAACAACAAAAATGCCCCATTGATCCCATGTTTTCTACAGCTACTGCCCTTCTCTTCTCCATTAGAAAGTTTAAATTAAATCTATAGCTATACTTCTCTTCATTATCTCGGCAGCTCATGAGTTCTCATTTTTTTCTCCCAGTTTGTGTATTCAGAGAATATGGTGATACAGTTTGGAATGTCAGGTCTTAGGTAAGAATTAAATCTGGGAAATGAAATGTGAAGATGGAGCATTGGACAGGGGAGAAAATTAATTCAAAGTGGACTGATTCAAATTAAATCTTGAGCTGTCAGTGTGGTGTTCGGTTGTGACTGGCTACTTTACTGGCTTCTCTTGAGTCATGGGAGCATGACCTGGTGTCTCTACCTGGTTGCACATCACTTCCTCTTGTCACCATATGTGCTGAATTCATGGTTCTACATGTTGAGGAACAATGTTGTGACCTAAAAAAGAATGTTAGAGAAGCTTACTGGAAAGTGGAGAATAACTCTAGGACTTCTAGGCAGGGTTCTGAATGGGTGGTTGCATGTCCTTTTAATCTAGAGATAATTATAGCAAGTGGGAATAGTTAGCCAGTCATTTAGAGTTCACCTTTAGAGGTGGCTCTGTTGATTTAAAATAAACAATTTGAACTCAGGCTTCTAATCCAGTTCTTTATTATGTAGGGTTTACAGGAAACTGGGAAGCAACAGCTAGTTAATTTGCTTCGCAATTTCCTCAGAAGTCAGGAACTTAATAGGAAGTGGCTTCAACTTCCTTTAGGAAGAAATGGGTTGCATCCCATTTTGCTTGAGAAATCTCATTCTTGGTCCAAAGTCGTACTTCGCTGTCTGTTGTTAAGCTGATCCCCTAAACATCTCAGATAGCTAGCTGCATCATTCAGAAACTATCTAAGCAAACTATTTTTATACTTCCTGGATCTCTTCCTGCTCTCCACTTCCTGAGTACCATAAATTGGGCAGCTTCCTCTGTCATGTCTTTCTGCCTTGGAGCCAGGCTATCATGGCCTGAAATTCTAAGCTAAAGTATATCTTTTCTTTTTAAATTTCTGGTGTCAAATGTTGAAGGCTACTGTTTTGTTTTTTCTTGTACAGCTACAATCTTCCTTTTAGTTCTCATCTTTTATTAATTCTTACTCATTCTTCATATTTAGCTCAGAACTCATTTGTTCAGTGATAAAAGTACCAACCTTCAAATAATAGTTACAATTCACCATATTTAATCAGTACGTTTTTAATTTTCTCTGTAGAGCACTTATCTCCTGACCTATTAGTCCCCTCCCATTGACTTAAATTCCTAAAGTAAATAAGTTATATAACTATAATCTATTTTAGACTAATGCCATGAGTTCTGGAAAGATCTATTATATTGTTCTCTCCTTCCTATATTTCCAGTGGCATAAACACCATCTAGTACAACAATGGTGTAATGAAAGCTCTATGTTTTAGAACATACATCTACCTTTTTGATGCATTTTGATTTCATTTTTGTACATAATATTATATTAGAATTCAACTTCATTCTTTGCATATGAGTATTCATTATTCTTAGAACCATTTGATGAAAGGTTTTCCTATTAAATGACCTTCATATGTTTGTCAAAATTCAGTTTATCTTATACAACAAGGTGTTCTTTTAGGTTCTCTAGTCAGTCTACGTGTCTGTTTTGTGTCAGTAACACCGTGTTTTGTTTATAGTCCCTTTGTACAGAGTTTTGAAACTGGGAAGTGTGAGCCTGTCAGATTCATTGTCAAGCTTGTTTTTCCTGTTTTGAAGTCCTGTCAGATGACAGAAATTTTAGGAAGAGTTTTTCTATTTTCTCACCGTGTTGAAAGTGTTTGCACTGAAAACTTTGTAGATCACTCTGTATTGTAATGGAATTTTAACAACCAATTCATGTTTGTGAGGTATAGTTTTATTTATTTATGTCTCTTCAGTTTTTTCATCATTTTCTGGAAATTATGTTGTACATTGATTATTAACTACTAAAGCTTTATTTTATCATGCTATTGTAAATTGAATTATTTTCATAATTTTCTTTTGACATTATTGCTAGTGTACAGAAAGGAAAAAGATTTTGTGTTGACTTCTTTCTATTCCTTTGATGTATTAATTTAGTGGTTGTAAATGTTTTTGTTTTCTCCTTAAGGTTTCCTATGCAGGATCATGTAATAAAAGACAGAGATAAATTTACTTATAACTTTCCACCTTGGATATCTCTTATTACATTTTTCCCAGTACCCATGCTAGAGCTTTAAGAATCCTGTTTTGAAAGGGGTGAGGACAGGTTCTTTGACTAATTCTTGATCTCAGAAGAAAAGGATTCACTGTTTCATCATGAATAAAATACGTGCTATAGATTTTTCATACGTAGCTTTAATGTTAGAATTGTTTGGCTTATTTCTCTTCATGATTCCTTGAAAGCTTTCCCATAAAAAGATGGTAGATATTGTCAGATGTTCTTACACATCAGTTGAAATTATCAGGTATTATTTTTTTCATTCAGTTAGTGTGGTGCTATGATTTAGATCTAGAATGTCCCATAAAATTATCACGTGTGCAGAAAGTGATTGCATGCCTTATCCTCATTAATTCAGTAAATGAATGTGATTTAGTTAATGGTTGCTGTCAGAATATTCATCTGAGATACTGGTTTATAGTTTTGCTACTGATAGTTTTTGATCTGGTTTTGATATCATGGCAATGTTGATGTTATAAAATGAGTTAGAAAGTGATTTCTTTTATATTTTATGACAGTGTTCTTAAAATGATACCTCAGTTGTCAAATGGCTCTATGCTCAAAATTTGCACTACTGGGACAGCAAATTTAAACAAATCTGATCAGTGTTCATAACTTTGTTTGATAGTCCATCCAAAAATCTAATTTGAAAAAATCTGTACATGCTAGAATGTGTCATGCTTCACATATTGCTCAGACACAAAGGGATGATACTTCAATCTAGGCACCACTGTCACTCAGACACATTTTTAGTGAGAAAAAGTGAAAAAAGACTAAAAGACCCCAGGAATTATACTGCCAGCAGTCTTCATGGCAGGAGATTCTGCTTCCAGAAAATAACATTTGTTCTCCTCTAATTTTTGTCCAGTTTCCAGGATGCCAGGAATCTTCCAAGTAAAATTAAGCAACTGTACAATTTTTTAAAATATGTTTACTGCATTGTGTTTTGATATTTAATGTACTGCACTAAAGTCCTGGAAAAATGAATTTATAATTGTAATTTTTGGAAAGAACTACTTATTTGGTTTTTTATTTCTTATGGTAAAAATATGTTCAGTTCTTGAACTTTTCAGTATTCAAACACAAATTGGAAATGAATTGAGTTTGACAACTGAAATATCACTGTATTATTCCTTCTTCAAGCGTTTAGTAGGTTTCTCTACTGAAGCCATCAGTCAAGGGCTTATCTTTGGCAAGAGATCTCTAATGTCCGATTTAACATCTTTAATAATTATAGGTCACTTAGAATTTTCTCTTTCTGATTCAGTAGTTTTTATGTTTCTGAAATGTTTCATTCTACTAAGCTAATCCAGTTTTCATTTTTCATCAGTTTCAACTTACTCTTTTACAATGTGTAGATAACTTAGTAGATGCTCCTTGCTTGAGTTCTATATTGCATTGTTTATTATTCTCCAACACTTGAAGTAATAATTTTAAATGCACTTATCTCCTAAATTTTGTAGAAAACAAAATAAAGTCCACTGATGATGCAAAATACTGTTTTTAGAAAAATATTTTAAAATGTACTGTCATTTTATATCATGGAGAAAACTGGAAGTACAGTTTCAATCACTGTAATTTTTTGATCCTTTGAGATCTTGATTTCTTTATATGGCTCCAAGTTTATACCTAGTATTCCTACCTTGCCCTACATTATTCCTTTGAGCATTTTTTTTTGCAGTTGTCTTCTTTCTTTTTTTCTCTGAAAATATCTTAATTTTTCCCTCTCTTTTGAGGAACAGTTTTATCAGAGATGTAAAGTCCTTGGTTAGGAGGAGTTACATTGTTTTGATTTCTATGTTTTGTTTTTATTTTTATTTTCTTTTAGCACTTGAATGCTTAAGTCTGCTGCCTCCATAGTTTCTGATAAAAAATTGTTAATTTTAATATTTCTTTGTGTATAACAAATCACTTTTCTCTCACAACTTTCAGTATTTCATTTAATACCTCTATTTATTTATTTGAGTCAATTTTCTGGGATTTTCATTAGTCTTTAGAGTGCCTATACTCATGTCTTTCACCAAATTTGAGATATTCTCAGCAATTATTTCTCCACTTATTTATTCTTTCTTTTTCTGAGATTTTCACAATGTATATCATTGTTCATTTGAAGTTATACAATAGATCCCTTAGACTGTTTAATGTTTTACATCCTCTTCTTTTTCTAAATCTTGTTGCTTTCTTGTTTTAAGTTCATAATTTTTTGTCTGCTGTTATTTACTTTTCAGTAATAACAGTGATTTTTAAATTTTCATTGAGATATCTGGCTCCAAAATTTATTGTTCATTTCTTTTACATTTTTAATCTTTTAAAAAAATATTTCCATATTTGTGCTTTGAAAAGTAATTTTATTTTACCTGGTAGAGCAAACTTAACATTACACATATTAATGTAATAGAATGTGATAATCTGATGCATGTATACATTATATATTATTAAAATCAATTTACACATTAACCTGCTCAAGTTAGTCTTTTTTATGACAAGACATTTCAAAAATATTTCTTTCTAGTTTTCTACAAGGTACCATGCACTATTCCTACCTACTGTGTTCACACATTTCTTTCTTGACTTTCACTACATTCTCTATCAGTTCTTTAAGGATAATTAAAATAGTTGGGTTTTTTGCTGAGGATATAGCTCAGCAGCACAACCACCTGTCTTGCAAGTGCAAGGTCCTAAGCTCACCTTCTGGCACACACACACACACACACACACACTCACAAAATGTGTTTCAGTTTTTGTCTGATATGGCTGCCATGATGTGTTTTACAAGGTTATTTTCTGTTGATTTATTTTATCCTATTGCTAATACTTTTTTGGGCTCTTCTACATTCCTGCAATGCCACACTCCATTTTTCTGCTTTGCACAGTTCCTTTTTATTATTCTAGTCTGTAATAGCTATCTCAAACAATAGAAGAAAAAAAGTGGAGGAAAGTTTTCTTGGCCTCTAAAGTCTCTAGAAATCATTTCACTGGAAACAGAGGGATTTGGGAAATGTACAGCAGGCCGATGCAATAGCTTTCTGCATCTTTGCACATGAAAATGTACCCAGTAGCACAGATTGGGTTCAGATCCCTGATACTTGGAAGACAACATTCTTTTTACCCACTCTGTTCACCAAAGCTATGTAAAATGAGCTTCAAGAAAACATGTTCAGTCCCCTGTCATGGGCTATAGAATGGTGGCAGTTACAGTGCTAAGTTTCAGAGCTGCAAAATTATGAAATTAACCACAGTTTACCATCCAAGTATCATCTGGAAGCTGCATCTCTTCAATGTAATTCAGTTTCAGAGAAATTATGTCACAGAGACTCAGCCACAGTAATTATAATCTAACTGCAGAACTACATACGTGTTTTTTCCTACTCTACTATTTTCTCAGAAACATCATTAAACCTATTATACTTCTCCTTTCTTTGAATCTTCTTTGTTTTTCCAAATACTTTAACTCAGAGCTTGTTCACCATTGTGGGTTAATTTTTTTTTTTGCATTAATGTATGTATACCTTTTTAACCATGATTTATTCCTCAACAGTCTCATGTATTTAGCTACTAAAGAAGTTTTAATACATATTCTGAATTATTTCTTTCCACATTTAAAAATTCATTATATATCTAGTTAATCACATGAAATTTAAACTCAATAGTCCACCTTAGTTTCATAATTCTTCAGTTTAAGAGTAGTAACATTTTCCATTCTTATGTCCTTGTGAAATTTCAACTTCATTTCTTTCCATTATGATTTCCCACTTTGTATCAGTGTCACTTGGCCCAGGAAAATATATTGCTATATTCTGCCTAACATGATATTTAGCACCTTCCTTGGCATCTGTTTCAAGACATCAGTAGCACCCTCCCCTCTCCCTGCAATAACCAAATGTGTCTCAAGACTGAAAAATCTCTGCTGAGAATGACTCTTTTAGTCATAAATTATTACCAGAAAATTTCATTTTTATACAATACCCGTTAGTTGCCGTTTAACTTAATATTTGCTTATTCTTTTAAATGTCACATTTTTCTTGACTTTTTCTTTTGTACTATAAATATTTATTCTGGTATCCTCCTGCAATTTTATTGATTTTTACTTAAGATGAAATTCAAGAAGAAAGTTTAAACTGCAAATTTTATGCTTGACAATGTCTAATCGACATTATCAGAACTGAGGTATTTATAATAAAGGAATAGGTTATTTTGTTTTTTTTGGTTTTTGGTTTTTGGTACCAGGGATTGAACTCATGACCTTGCACTTGCCAGGTAGCTGCTTATACCACTGCACTAAATCCCCAGCCCCTAGGTTATCTTTCTTGTCTATTTTTTCAATAAGTAGAATAATGTAGAATATGGTATGTATTTTTGAAACATAATCAGAAAGCAGAAGTATTATGCAACTAGTAATAGTATTCAAGGATGGTGACCTCATCTTGATAACACTTTTTACTTCTTTAATTCTGTAATAATAACTCTAATTTTTCCTGAAAGAAATAGACATTTTTATTTTCACAAATGATTCATCTTTTGGTTTTGTAAGGTAATTTGAACTTACAGTCAAGCATGGTTGAAACCATTATACAGGTTAAGTAAAGTGTTTCTCAAATTATTAATGGAGAACAATAATTAAAGCTGTCTTTTGAGAACAGTAGGTTGATCTGACATACTTATTTCATTTACACTAATGTAACATTTGAATGTAAATTTAAAAATATTTGATTATTATGAATTGCTTTACCTTGATTTTAGGTTCTAAATAAATACATCTTATTAAACAAATTTAATATATTCATACAATGCATAAATACATATGCATGTGTGTAATGTATATATATATATGTATGTAACATACATACATCATTAGTTGCACTGTATCTAATTATTTATAAAAAGATATATTTTCTTTGTTCTCTCTAATAGATATCAAATGCATATGAAAATCAAGTCATTGATATTTCCCAGATTGTGGTGAACTGCCCCATGCACATACATGCATTTCTGTGTTTTCAGCATATGTTACACAGACTGCCAATTTTAGCATTACGAAAAACACAATCAATTTTCCATTAAGTTTGCTCCCTTGGTGAACACCCTCTGTTTTTCTGGCAGGACCCAGCAGGATCTAAAAAACAAGAGGCACATAGGGAACAATAATGAATATTTATGCCTCTTGAAAACCTTTTTCATTCCTATCTGCACTCCTAGACCCAAAAATATGAAAATAGTAGAGGGGAGATGAGATTTATTTTATAAGTCCTTGGATTAGTAGTAAGGAACCATCAATGAGACTGTGAATCCACTGATGCCCAGGTTATGCAGCAGTAGAACTGATTTAAACTGAATTCTGTTGGTAATTTGCATTTCTATTTAGCATCTGCATGATATGACATCTATAAAACAAACCATGATTTTATAAGACTGTAGAATCATAAATTATACATACTCAAATATTGTTTAAAATAATGAAAAAATGTCATCGTTAAAAGTGCAAGAGAAGATATAAGAGGGCAATATCCTGGTAAGATATACTTGAGAAAAATAATGATGATTTTAGGGTGAAATCAAAATTAAAATTCAACCAATATACTGGTAAGATATACTTGAGAAAAATAATGATGATTTTAGGGTGAAATCAAAATTAAAATTCAAGTGTAGTGTTAACCATTTATATGTATTAATTCATAGACTTGAGGAAAAACTGTGGAAGAAATTGTCTTGACAATAATTTCCAAGGACATCTAGGATGCATGTTTCCCAGTGAATTAATTAATTAATTAGGTGCCTTGACTCATTTTACTTCAAGGAGCATAATGATTAAAATGTTTATGAGTAATTTCCTGCTTGAAGTTTCAGCAATTTCTATTTTGTTTGTAAGTGCTAGTAGCTCATGCTTATAACTAACTTCTTGGACATTGGCAAAAAGTACAAAAACATCTATAATAAAATTGGAAATGTTTTCCAACAACATAGTACTGTACTTTAACAAATGGAAAGGCTGAATACCACATAGAAGTGTTTATTACTCCTTGGTTTATTTGTTAGAGGATAGAGAGCAGAAATTTCATTTGTTGGCAATTATTTGCTTTGATGAATTGATGAGGATAAAAACAGAAACAGCCAAAAAAAAATATGCTCACAAAGATAAATATGAATATTTTAACAGAATCAAATAACATTTCTAATAAACATTAATGACGCTTAAGTTTTAGAATTATTCCTCATTTAAGGTGCTTCCAGGATTATGAAACATTACTAGACCAGGAACACAGTGGAGAAAAACAGGGAAATATTTAGCCTATTTAAAATTTTTCAACTCTAGAAATATGGTTTATTGCCTTTCTCAATACCAATGTGTAGATAAGGACTCCATTGTCATGTGCATGGACTGTCAAAGCTACCAATTTATAACGTCTGAGCCATGAAGACCTATGTAGGGTGTGTAGAATTTGAGGGTTGCTTCATTCTTTTAATATGAATAAAATAAAGAAAAGCCTTCTTCCCTTCATACTGGTATATTCTTGAATGCAAAACAGTGTTTTATTCAAATCTTTATGAAAAACACTTCACAAAATGAAGAGTTATCTTAAAGGAAACTTTAGCTGGTTTGCCAGTATTCTTTTTCCCCATCAAAAAGAAAAATAATTAATCAGCTAAGACTACGTCAAAAATGTCTAAAGGTTCTAGGAACTCTGAGACATTTGTTTGAATTTCTTCTGCAGCATTTCAAGCTGGGATCCTTGCTGAATTCTCCCTGTTAGGATCCACTGAGGGCCAGAAATGACCTGCCTGGGACCTAGTGCCCGACGGACCACAGCGCACCTCTACCCTCTGACCCTGCTCCATCCTCTGCTAAGAGACACAGGCTTTATTTCCTCCTGATTAAGAAAGAAATCAATTGCCACAAGTGAAATGATTTTAAATGAAATTCCCTGAAGTAAAAATAAAAAAGGAACACAAAATTTCAACTGTTTCACAAGCCACACTAAAGACCAAATTTCTTATACTCTATTATGAGGAAACTCTCACTTATGCCTCTAGTTCTAACTTTCTAAATTAAGCAGAAATATGTTGGAAGTGAATGAAAATACTAATACCTCCACAAATGGAAGCATATTATTTTCACTTTCAAGAAGTATATTTTAACTGTGAAAATATGACCTTTGAACTTTATCTAGTTTTATAATCTTTAAAAAGGCATTTGATTTCATTAAACACTTTTAATTCTATTACATATAATAAAGTGCCTGATTGTCTTCTCTTCCTTATGACTTGAGGTGTTAGAATTTACAGACTGGGTAAAGGTGAAGAAGAATAAAAACTAAATCACATTAGCAGGAGAAACTTAAGTCAGCAGATTCCCACCAAACATTCTTGGAGCGTTTCATTACATTCAATGGTTTGTGTACCTGATCATGCTAAAACCAATTTGCTTAAAATATTTCTACAATTCACATTGCTGTAGTTATTTAAGGTTTTTTATTTGAACAGTTGTGTTATAGTAAAAGATATATCACTTTTAATCCCCTTTGAATTTCTCTTGCCACTGTCTGAAGCAGTTCTAGAAGCTCTCTTTCATGAGAGTCTGTAATTGGGCTGTAGTAGCTGATTGATGTCTTGAATTGGTTCAAAATGTTTTTTTCATGGTCATTTTGATTTGGGAAAAGAGGCAGAAGTTGATCAGTGCTAGATCTGATATATAAAGTGATGTGATCTACTGTAATGGGTTTGAGTTATTATCATTAACACATGTTTTCAACATGTGATATATGCATCATCATGAGAGAAAACTACATTTACATATTACATCCTAACCCATTTCATAACAGAACATGAAATTTATGACTACATATATCAGTAGAATGGTTGAACATGACTATGGCATTTATACTACCAAATATTTTAGATACTGTATTGTGCATTTTTCCCTTAAAGGGAAACTCAGTATGGTCTGTTTGTCAATATTTATGGTGTCGGAAAGTATGTGTAAATCCTTAGAAACTGTAACTACTGTAGTTATGAAAATACAGTGAAATAATTCTTCATTTTTTAAAGAACCCTTACATAGTCTTTCATTCCAGTTGCAGGAAATAGTAAAGCTGTTTCCCTCAGATAAAAAGTTCATACATTCTGATATTGCTATACATCAATACTGAAATTTAATAAGAAAATGGAAGGTGAACAGTCCAGTCCAGGTTTCTTCCTCTATTTGAGTGATAATTTATATATAAACAACATGGTTAAAATGATGTATGTGCTGCCAATTTAGAGTTGGACACATCATTATGTCACTTTACTAGAAATACAGAAAAACTAGATAAAGAAAAATTTGTACATGTATGTATGCATACGTTACAACACACACATACATGTCCTTTCTCTGTCACCTAGGACTACCTATCTCGTGACAGTTCTGTTCAATAGCAATGAACACACTAGGCACCTAGATTTTGAATTCTAATACCATTGTTCAATAATGGTAATCAGCCTTCATTAGAGACTGGTGTACTCTAGGATATGACAGAAAATATACAAGACAACTCTACAGCATTATATATAACAAGAAAGTAAGGAAGTACTAAAAACAAAACAGAATCTGAAAAATACATTAATGGAGAAATGGAAAAGTAACACAGGATCCAAGTAAAAAAGTTGCTCAAAAGCCACAGCTAGAAACTTTGAACAATTAATTAAAGTAGAATCAGAAGCTAAACCAAAGTTTAAAATAAATATCTAGAGATTCATATTGATACATGATTGAATAAATATATGAATGAGGGTGAAAAACAAATCTCTGCAGGAGGAATTCCATGTAATTTGTATGCATAGTCTACCTTTAGTTAGGTCAAACCTTAAGCTCTACATCTCCCCATTAAAAAAAATTACAGTGCAATCCTGGGGAAGCTACACTAAAATCCCAGTTGAAACATTGTACAAAATATTTGACCATTACACCTCAAAATGTCCAAAAGCATAAAACAATAGGCAGCTTGAGGTAATGTCATATCCAAGAGGAGCCTGAGACAACTGCACAGTTTAATGTGGTATTCAGATAAAATTCCAAAGATAAAAGTGTCATTTGAAAAAATTAGTGGTATCTAAAAGAAATACTTCTTCAATATTGATTCATTAATTGTAAGTAATAAACTGTGCTCGTATAGATTAAAAAATAAGAGAGATGGATGTCAGGTGTATGGGACTTTAATATCTTTGTAATTATCCTACAAATCTGAAGTTGTACTAAAATATATATTTTATTACAATTAATCAGAATAGATGTGTAACATAATACTGTGAAAAGAACTTCCTATAATCCCATTAGCCAGCCTGACTAATACATCTGCCACAAACTACTGTCAAACATGGACTTGACCCAGGGGACTCAGCGGCATAGCCTAGCTCCAGGGGACTATAATGCATATTTTAAAACATAAATAAAGTAGGAAGAAAGGGTGCAGTTAAAGTGAGTCTATGTGAAAATTTGTTTAGATCATAAACTTTTCAAGTAGGTGAAAACACTTATAGCTAGATCCTACCTACTGAGGAGAAGTACCTAAGATTTCATATATCCATAAAAATAT
Organism: Dolichotis patagonum; assembly: GCA_004027295.1. Taxonomy (NCBI): domain Eukaryota; kingdom Metazoa; phylum Chordata; class Mammalia; order Rodentia; family Caviidae; genus Dolichotis; species Dolichotis patagonum. The sequence continues at coordinate 115,097 of PVJX010001151.1, read as the reverse complement.
CCATGTTATTAAATTTTTGAAGTGACTGGCTGCTATTTTTTGAAAAAAAAGAGATAGTTTTTACTTGGTACAGCATGTTATAGTGTTATCATCGTTGAGATATGAAACAACCGAGAATGCGTCCAAGTGCTTTAACAAGTAGTAAAATGCTTTTCAATGCAGTCAAATACTTAACAATAATGCACAAGTTTATGAAAGCAATTATGGCTTCTAAAATTTTTAACTTTTAAATGATGTTGAATTTCAATTAATAATTGAATACATTATCAAAACTGGTGTTTTGAATCTGCTACAGTTTTGATTGGCATTATGTGTTACATGAATTTAAAAGAAGTTTACAACACTTTCAAGTTCCTCGGGGCAAACTGAAATTAATTTTAGCCCTGTAGAAAAAGAAATATATTTAATTAAGTTTTTCATTTATTGTAAATACATTTAGAGTTACCGAAACCAATGTTAAGTTAGAAGCAAAGACCTGAAAGTCGTTAAGAATGAATAAGTACAATCTATTGGGCTTTTAAAATCCTCTTCAGCACTTATTTAAATATTTACTGAATGTTAATATTCAAATTTAGGGGAGTGTGTGTGTGTGTGTGTGTGTGTGTGTGTTTTATTCTAAAACTCTATCTAGGAAAGAAAAGATTAATGCTGAGCTAAAAAGTAAAATAACATACTTAAAAGAGAAAAGTCATCTTGTGTTTTATTCTTTTCTTTTCTGAAACAAATTCATTTTCCCAAAGGACCTTTTCCCTCTTTCATTCAGTGTTTAACTAGAAACTTGACATTAAAAGTGCATTCATTCATACTATTGTAAACTATGAGAAATATCTGGTGACATAAATGTGAAATTACAGAGGAAGTTATTTGTAGAAAAAGAATGTTGGTCTGAAAAACAGCTGTTAGCTAAGAGCTTTTCTAAGTCACTTAGCTCAGCAAAAGGAGAAAGTTTCCATTTTTAATCTAATTTACAAATATGTCTCCCACTCTTGCTACTCAACACTAAAGACTGTTTATACTTTTAGAAAATAAGTCGAATAAGCATTTATGAAATTTTGACCTAAGTTTGGAAGGTTATGTGTATGTATTCACTTCAACTTTAGAAGGATATTAAAATATACGCTGTTACTGGTTCAAAATATTACATTATCTTCACAAACACTAATGCCCACATGAATAGAAAACATGTGCCTTATAAGTCATGATGATAGCAGTATCCTTTCCCATCTCACTTCTGTCTGGAGCTGTTCTCCAAACACAGAAAAAGTGACAGAAACTCTCTTTCAGCAGTTGGAACAGCCTTCTGCTACAACTAGCGGCGTTTTGTGAAAGAAATTTGGGTTGCTCGTTGCCTGACTATTTGTGAGTAGAAATTCTCACACTGTGAATTCTCATGGTACTCAGTGGTCAGCTGAAAATAAAGTGTCCCTCTCAGGCCTCTCAGGGATGACTCAAATGCAGTGTGGATGTTCATAGAATTACAGCTAGCTCTGCTACATGAAGAATATGACTTTTTAATATAACACAAAAAGGTGACAATTCTGGTTGTTTCAGACTCCTGAAAATTGAGCAGTGTTCTTAAAAAGTTGTTCAAATTTGACTTCTAAGTGCATGTGAACTACCTGGGAATTTTTCTCAAATTCAAATTCTGTTCAGCACGGGAGAGTGAGGACTATGATTCTGTATTGGCTCAGATAGGTAATATTTTAAACCACATCGAAGTATTCGTTCTAATAATGTCTCCTATTGCCACTACAGAGTATTGAAATGACTTTTAAACTCCTACCTGGAGTTTGTCTGCTATAGAATACTTTGTAAAAATTATGAAATGCAAATTAGTTGAAATGGTTAAAGATAAGGTAGAATTAAATAAATATATTCTGTCACATTATTGTCACAGACAACATAAAATAAATTATCTAAAGACAAATTCTCCGAGTCTTCAAGAAAAAAAATATTTAAAATACAGCTAGAATGAATTGTTCTTTGATAGACTTAGAAAGAAAACAACTGATTTCTTAATTTTGTTATATTTTTTATATTATTTTAAATTACTTCTGTTTCCATTTGGGGAAAATAATACTGAGTTGTTATAGATTTTAGAATTCTTTCCTTTTAAGTCAGGGTATAGAAAGTGGAATCAAATATAATATTGTATTTCATGAACAATGAATTCAATTTTCAGTAGATGATGTGTTATTTTCATCATAGACATTTTATTGGGATTAAATATATATATATTTTAATGTATACATTCTTTGTATATTTATAGGAGAATTTTATATTAATGATCCATGAAATATAAGTGGTCCATTGATTAATCAATATATTTCTACAATAAAAGGAAATTTAATCCTATTGTGACTATAGACAAGGGAAAAACCTACGGTGATTAGATTTTATTGAACTAGTTCTTAAATGTAAAGATTTTGATCTATCTCTAATCTACACAAAAAAGAATAAGCATTACAACACATAAGAAACAAGTGTAAACAGTGATAAAAAATTGAATACATACATAGAAAAACATGTGTTATTAAGCTAAAAGTGTCTCAAACCACCATATCCTAACACAAATGGCATTGAATTGGAATTGCTTCTTATTGTGACATTAGCTGTTTTAAATTTGCTTAAAGATCCAAAATAGTTTAATAAGACTGGTAAAGATTTATTTCTAATTCTGGAATTATTTAGTCCATAACAAATTGATAGCTACATACATACATGCCATGCTATAGATTGAGGGTATTTTTTCTACTTCAAATAATTTGCCTATTATGCTAGGACTATAGATTGTTGATATGTCTGTCTTTCTAACTTTATAGTGACAAAAGTTGGTTTTAATTGTACATTTAATCATTACTGTAGCTAACTCCTAGAGAAAAATAAAAACAAAATTGGGCCGAATACAGACAAAACAAATAAAACTATAATAGTTTTATTTTACAACTTGACTGGATACTTACACAACTGATTAAAATTACTTCTGGCCCTGTGAGTGTGCTTTAAGAAGTTAATTTTGGAGCCTTTAGACTGGGCCAAGCAGGCAGACTACACAGCTTGAATGGGCATCATCCAATATGGCGTGGTCCTGAGCAGACTGACATGGTAGAGGGAGAAAGAACAGTCACTTGATGCTTAGTTGTTAGGATGTGAAGGTTTTTTTTATATCTGGAACACTCCTTTTTGCCAAATTCTGCTTCTAGGCTTTATATGTAACATAAACTTGAATTCTCTTGAGTTTCTCTGTCTCTCTCTCTCTCTCGCTCTCTCTTTTTCTCTCTCCTCAGAATTTCATTTGTTATTCTTTGAAGAATATGGCTGCCATATTCTTTGATATCCATCTGGACTTTCTAATTTTCTCCGTTAGCTATTGACTGATTATTAGCTAGTACTTAGTACTTAAAACAGATATTTTCAGAGCTGCTTTCCTCATAGTGTGTTTCTTCCATCCACAGAATTATAAGATTCATTATAAACTCATACATTTTCCCAAAGTAGAACATGAATAATCTTAAGAAATATAAAAACCTGCTTTTAATCTGAGCACCCAATATAGTAAAGTCTTTCTTTTCTTTATGAGCATATTTCATACATTTATATGACAAAATAGAAAAAATGTATTTATTTTTCTATCAGTAATACTGTACTACCTTGAATCAGTCTTTCATAAAACAGATAGTTGTGCCTAAACAGTATTTCTTTATATTAATTTAAAATTGTCATTAGGTGCTTATGATAAATTATAATACATAAAAGGCACTGAACTTCTTAGATTTAAATTGTTGTTGTTACAGCTTTAAACCTTAATAAAAATACTATTATTAGTGTTTTTAAAGATAATTAATAATTCTTAATGATATATATTAATTTTGAAAAGTGTTATTTTAACTAATATACTTATTAATCATTTTCCTATTGATCTTCCTATTTCTAGGGAAAGTAATCAACTTACCGGTAATAATGTGATATGAGTCCCTTCCAAATTAATAAGTTTGCTTCAGGTTCTTGTTGACTATGCTCCACTTTGTGGGTCACAGCGAGAGGCACAAACCTCCTCATTATGCTCAGGAGTGTGAGGGAGTGTTTGCAGTATGTCAATATGGAGCATTTACCATACATCTCTTCCTCCTCATATTTCATTTTTACAAAAACACACTTTTAAAAAATTTATTCTGGTGAAATTTTAAATCTTGTCAGTGTTACTAATTTTAATCTAGGGAAAATGTAAATCATTATTTTCTAGGATAAATACCACCGTATCTTGAGACACTACATTTACAAAGATCCTTGCACCCCCCAGCCCATTCATAGGGCTGCCTTTCTTGTTTTGCTTCATCATTTTTGTCCACTTATGCATCACACTGAGCTTTGGCCTCTGTGGTTTTTATGATTACTTTGTTAGCACATGTTAACTCTGAAAATGAGTGGAATTCATTGTGATACACTCACACATGTTGATCATGATTCTCCCATTCCTACACCAATCTCCACACTCCTTCCTATCCCTGGTGGTTCCTCTTCTCTGTTTTTTTTATCTTGTTACTATCTACATATGAGAGAACACATTTGCTGTTTGCCTTCCTGGGTCTGGCTTATTTGCTTAATACTTTCCAGTTAAATCAATGGGACTATGCATGATAGGATACTGCTATTCTTTATGGCTAAGTGGTACTACTTGTGCACATAAACTTTTTTTAACCATCCGTCCATTGATAAGCATTTAGGCCAATTCTGTTTCTTGGTTATTGTGAATAGTATTGAAAGAAGTATCACCTATATTTCACATCTTTATGTTCTTCACATGATATTTTCAGACAGATCTTGGTTACTTTGTTTCCTTGGCATTTATAACCAGGCCTTTTACATATTAGAATGAAGATATGCATGCTTAGTGAATGAACATAGGAGACTGTGTTTTTTTTACCGTATTTACTGCAGTCTGTGAATCTTACAGAGCTTCCTGGTAATGCTACCTCCTTTTGACCAAGGTTGTTTCTCTTTTGTTTTGTTTTTTTGTCTTTAGAAACAGTTTCACTATGCAGTTCAGGCTGGCCTTGAACTCACTTTGTAACCCACATAACCTAGAACTTGCAATGATCAAAATGCTGAAATCACAGTTGTGCACCATCACGTCCTCCCAGCCTCGTCCACTTCCATTCATCTTTCTATAACTGAGTGAAGCATTTTGATATGTTCAACACAACTTTCTTTTCTCATTGTAGCTGACTCACTTTACTCCATGTTGGCATGTGGTAGTTTACTTGTAGTTGCTATAACTCCCTAAATGGTAAATGAAGAAACATGAAGACACTGGCTTGATTTTTCTGTTTTTTCATGTATGTACGTTTTAGAGAAACGAAAGGGTTACAGCTATACTTTGACCTAGCTGAATACCGTCTTCAGTTTAACCCAAATGGAAGGAATGAGACACGGCAGATTCCTGAATTGCAGATTTTTCAGTGCCTCCGCTATGCTGACTTTTTCGTTCTGTCATCCTCACTCTTTGGCTCTTGGATTATCCAGATTAATGGCATCTTTGATCCTCACAGCGCTGAGCTCTTATACTTTGACTTTCTCATTTCAGATTGGTATACTCTGCTTGTGGCAGTGTCACACTAGAGCGCAGCATGACCAACGTCATTCCTCAACTTTGTTTCTAAAACCTTACACTGCTGCAATGACATACAAAATGTGGGAGATGGGTGAAGTCCCAAGGGTGCGGGATCGTGACTCTGCTGCTCCAAAGTGCTGCCATGGGAAACGGAAATTTGGTTTGCTGTGACTCTGTATCAAAAGTACTCAGTGGGACAGAATTAACTTGTATGCCTTTTTTATGGCCTAACATTATTATGTTGCATAAAATGAAACATGGGTATATTTTTCAATTAACCTATACTAACGTTATGTGTAGGATAAATCTCTCAAAGATTTGGATTTTAATTTGTGTATCATGTGCACTTTCAACTGTTCTATGAATTAGTTTATTTTTTAAATAAGTGGAACATACACAAGGCTCTATGAAAGATATTTAGGTCAGCCTTTTTTATTCACTTTCTTTTTCTCATTTTCTATAGGATTTATATTTTGCTAGTTACCAATGGTTTAAAGATCCAAATGTGGAAAGTTGTGGAAAATGTATAAAGTAGAACATTACAATTGTGTTTTTCTAGCACAGTGATTCTTAAGTTGATATGGTTTTTGTTTTTGTTTTATTTTTTGGTTCCGAGAATTGAACTCACAAATTTGCTAGGCAGGTGCTTTAGCCACTGTGCTAAATCCCGGGCTATTTGATATGACTTTAGATATATTTCTGTCTCTGGTCATGAGCAACAATGTTTCAAAGTAAAACATGGAACACTAGACTAAAAATGTCTCAATGTAATGTGCTTTAGAAAAATCAAAGAATTTTAGCAACAGATTTAAATAAACAAAATTTTGTGACTATAGTTTTCGGATACTTCACTGTATAATGCAGCTTGCACAACTCTTAAAATGGCTGAATTTGCATGATTTTCAAATAATGTTATTTATGGATCACATACTCTTCTTTGTGAAGCTAATTCTCCATTAACACACTTTGAAAACAGTTTATACATCTTTTTATGTAATTTGCTCTTCACATTTAATGTATAATTGTGTCACTTGATACAGATGGATGGCATTTTAAGTATTTAAAACCTTTTATTATATTTCAGTAAGTGGATACTTCATAGTTTATTTTAAAAAATAGTTGTTGACTAACATTTTTGTTGCTGTGTGGTTATTTTTGTTCTGAGTTGATTTTCCAGTAAAAGCTCGCCTCAATTTTGTCTATTCATCATTGATTGTTTGTTTATTATTTCCTCAGATAAAAACCTACAAATGAAATTGATGTATAAAATCAACTGTCTGGCAAGAAACATGAGGCTGTTTCAATCTCCCATCTGCAATATATAACCATATCCAGTTCTCAACATTTGATAAAAATATTATGAAGGTTTTCATCTTAATAATGTTAAAAATTTCATTGTTATTTTAAGATAGATATTGTATTTTTTGTCTGAAAGCTTCTTTATGGATGTTTTTATATTTTTATTGTGAATTTCTTTGTGAATTAGCTATAAATACCATTTTCTCTTTTTTTATATTTCAGTATTACTATTTGTTTCAAAATAACAATAGCATTTTGTATTTTAAAGGTATAAGAAGACCTTTGTTCTTTCATATTTATACTTCCTATTTTTCACTCTTTTCAATTGTGTATACTTATAGAACATTTGTATGTCTATGTGCACTACACATAGACATAAGTCATGACAGTGTACTGCAATTTTAAAGTGAAAATGTTTATCATATTTTTGTCTACAATTCTAATTGTAGAGACATTTAAAATTATTCTTTCAATGTTTATTTCTCAGAGTTGTAGATTATATAAATCATTACCTTATAGTTTCAAATATTTTATGATTTTAAGTACTAAAGTGATTAAACAGCCTTGTTTTGGTATACAATATTATTTCTTTAATAGTTGATCCTATTATTATAGATTATGTAAACCATTTCTTTCAATTATAGATTATGTACTCCATTCCCTTATATTTTTATCTATTTTATGCTTTTCAAATATTTACATTAATGGTTAACTAAATACTCTTTCTTTGATACACAATACTGTTTATTTAATCTTTGGACCCAAATACAGTGGTGTACCTTGTTCCATTTTGACTTATCTCATTGAGTTTTGTGCTGCATTATCATTTAATCTTGTTTTGAACATTGATGCCATGATTTATATTAATAAACAGTGCTCTGGGCTCTGTTTTGTTCTGCTTTTCTATTCAAATTTTTATTAAAACTACAGAGCATCAGAGTACTTCTTGATGCAAGAAACCTCAAAGAACTTCATTTTAGAAATCTCTCCAGGGCAAAATGTCAGATAACAATCATAGCATATTAAGATTCAGTGTAAACATACCATTATTGAACTTACACTTTGTCATTCTACTACCTTACTAAATTACACATTTTCTGCATCCATATTGTTGGTTTATTTTTCAAATGATCCTATTTGTAGTTGTTGCTTTTCCAAAATCATCATTTTCTTTTCCAAACAGCTGCATCAATGATTTTCTATAAATCTTAATTAGTTCCAGCCTTTAGATAATCAAGTTGCAAAGACTGAAGTGTTGACTTTAGAGAAGAAAACGTTGGTTACACAGTTTTAATTCTGACTCATTTTTTCGGTGTCAAATCATGACATATCTGTAGTGGCATGACAGTCACTAACCGGACTCTTCATCCTTTGATTTCCAGACCTTGTGAGTATGCCTTACCGTGTATACACAATCATAATGTGTTGCTCTCTGAAATTCTGCTCATATTACTTACTGTTCTAGAACATCACCAATTGCCCTGTGTACCCTCAATAAATATTAATTACCACCACTAATTAGAAATGTTGACACATGCATTTCTAATTACAATGAGGTTTCATCTGAAGAGAAGACTGTTTCAGTTAATTAAATATCAGGAAATATTTTCACAAGATTCGAGACTTTTGACAAAGCAGTCAAGTCAAAAGCATATTGTGAAAGTTTTCTGAGACATAAAATATTGCTTTAACTATTTTAAATTAGAAATATTCCTTTTTTGGAATAGGCTGCTTAATACCTTCAAAGCATTAGTGTTTTCCATTTCTAGCATCTGTTATTAACCTACATGCTGACTTAAAAGCATAATTGAAAAATAATTATGCATATAATTTATTGTTACTATATTTCATGTGTTTTTAAATGATCTCTTTTCTTCCAAAGATATCAAGATAAAAAAATTATTAAAATGATGTGTAATCACAGGAAAAAACATTGATTCTTCATTTGTGCCCAATCAAATATCCTGTCGTGATCTCATGAAATCTTCTGGTCTGAGTGTACACCCCACAGTCCTCAAGGATGCAAGGGTAATTAGATTTTTCACAGATTCTGGAGTACTGAGATCTATGCTGAACACAAGTCCTGTGTATCCCCAAGCCAAGGCCAAGGTGATCGGAGTGCTGAGCATTGCAACACTGTCATATAATTATATGGATCTAATGGAAAATAATTGTATTTAATTTAAATGCAATTTCACAACTGAATTTCTCTTTTGACAGCACCAAATTAGGGAAAATTCTGTTGTGCTGGTATGTCAATTTACACTGCTATGTGTGATAAATTACGAGTCAGAATTGAATACTGCAGAGAGAAGTGTGTTGAAGCATATCTGAGGTCTACAAATTATCTCTTAACTCACATTTCTAATTTTATTGTGTTTAAAATTTTTAAATCACTTTTGTATGAAGCTTTAAATGGCAGGATATTTTGAGACCAAAGTAACTAAGAGCTTTTTTCTAACCTAAACTTTCTCTTGAAGGATGTGTCCAAAGAAACAATATTGATAGAAAAGATGGGAGCTAGTTGGTTCTGGAGCAGAGTGAAGGTGTTTTCTATCCAACCCAACAAGGCGAATGACTTCCTGTAGTGGAAAGAAGATTCATGTGCAGGTTTACATAAATGTTGAGGTTTCCCTTGTTTGGTGTTCTTAACTCAAACCACTGTCTCCTCAGCAAATACCAGAGTAGCTTATTGTCATCTTGGTTTGCTCTGAGTTACTGTGGGTAATGGGTTCAGGACAGGTTTCTTGGTCTTGTTCCCGATAAAGACATGGATGCGGCATGTGACGGTTAGGCAAAATAGAAAGGTTTATTAAGGTAATAATGTGCTTGGAATAAGTGGGCTTTCACCTTAAGAGGAAAATGGCACAAGCACTTGGGGTATGAGGAGCATGGGTTTAAAACCTTGCCTGGTTGGGGAGGTTTCCATTGGGGGCTTCCGGAGCATGACTGACATTGTGATTGATGGAATGCGGAGTCAGGTCAGCTGCACCTGTTGCTTCTGTTCCTTCTGAAGAGTCACTGTGCTATAATTGAGTTTATGAGATGCAAACCACATACATAAATGTTCAGTGAGCCCTACCTGAAGAAAGGTTACTGTAGGTCATTCCAACAGGTCTGGTACACATGTGTCCTGCCTTGGAATTTTGGAATTTCCAGGGACGAACTGGGATTCTTTGTCGTTGTTATTGTCTCCTTGTACTAAGCCGCATGGCAGTGGTTGGGAGGAGGGGCAGGTCAGCTGTGGAGTGTTGCTCATGTCCAGTTGTGCAGAGGGGATTGGTCCTCCAGTGAGTGGCAGTGGATCAGCCTGCTGTCCCCATTGTACTATCTGTATTAAGTTTAAGCAAAATGAGTGGAAAGATAAAGCCCATTTCATCTGCCTCTTAATGATTTGCAAAGCTCATTGTCTGTGGTATAGGAGGATCATGTCTTCTGTGACTTCAATTTACTTTGCAATTAGGGTGAAATCTAACCTTTAATAGACCTTGGCAGCGATAGTTACAATACATATTCAGTTCTCTTGGATTGGTTTTTATCACAGAATTGAAAGAATTTGGATTGGGATGGTGGTCTCAGAAATAGAGAATTTAAGGAAATAAAGATGTTTCTCTAAGAAAACAGGAAATCTGGAAATGACTATACTTACAGATTCAAATGAATGCTATTTAAAATAGTGACATGATTTACTTCTTTTATAACTCAAGAGATCACAAAATTACAAGCTTTCGTTTGATAAAGTGAACAATAGTTACAACTTCTCATATGAAAAACATTTTCTATTTTTCTACAACTACAGTGTATCTGCCTGTCAACTTAAGGCATTTGACACTGTACAAGGAACAGCAGAGCCTAGTGGTATCCCAGGTGCGGTGTTTGCCATCAGAGTATGAACTCAGCTGCAAAATATTATGTAATTCCAGTTAATCCTGATTGATATGAATTAAAGCTAAAGGCAGATGAATAAATGTTAATACCATAGACACTGGGAAAATGTAGAGATCGATAAGAACTGGAGAACTTCAAACATCTTCATGTAAATGGTGAAATTCACATTTGTTTTTTTGAGACTGATTCAGTCATGCCTATTTATAAGCATGGAACCTGTTGTTTGCATGAGAAATCTCACTGGAGCTGAAAATGTTGGAAAGTAATGAAAGAGTTATATGAGGAAAAAAATTTGATAAATTAGATAACAGCTTATGTTGGTAGTATTCATTCATTACTTCCTGGTTTCCTATAGTTGTGAGCTACATTTGTTCCTTCAAAGTTGAAACAATTAATCATAATTTGTAAATGTTTAAGTAAATAATTTTACTTTTTCAAAGTAATTTTGTAATCTATCTGCCAAATCTCACAATAATAAATCATGTCAAAATCACTTAAACACTTTAAAAGTTCTATAATGCATTTTCTTGTAAATTATCATTTTCTTACTCTGAATTACAAATATTTATGCTCATAATAAAGACTATCTTTCTTCTAGGTCCCTATGGTATTTTTAAAAAAATATCTTCACTCAATAAATCATTAAAATTTTCAAAAATCAATGACTACCTATGAAAACAATGTTCATTTAAAATTATTTTTAAAAAATAGTTATCAATTATCCTGTAAAACAGATTTTTTGAATATTTTGAAAATTAACAATGTTAAGAGAAAAATTCACAAGTACTACACAAATTAACAGTTCTTAAAAAGAAAGATCGGTATTAGCTCTTCATTTCAGAAACTATCTTAACTTCTTCACAGATGTCGACACTGAGTCTTACTATTAGCCAAAGACCACCATCTTGAGTTATTTTAATATCCTGAAGCATATGAAATGAGTAATTATATGAATCAAGCTCAATAAGATAAATTTAATTCTAATTTCTCTGTATATTTTTTTCAAATAAAAAGATATTTTAGATGAAACACGGTTTAAGTAAAATACATTATATATGAAATATCTGCTTTTTTTAGAGTATTAGATATTTCATTAAATGATGTTCATTCTCTAAGATATAAATATGTGATTCTTTAACCATTCACTTTAAAATGCAATACTGTTTTGCCCTCATTTTAAAACCTGACTCCTAAATAATGGCTTAGGGTACTTTCTTGGTTAGAAGAAAAAATTGAGAAGAACTTGATTATGACTCCTTTGCTCTATTTTGAAAATAATTTATCTTCAATTAGAAACATACAACTCCCCCAAATAGCATTCTCTTGCACAAAATAGTGAAATGTGTTATTTTTTTACAACAAGAAATTTATTCCAATATGATACTTTTGACAGTTTTCTACAATTTTTTCCAACCTGGGAAGGATGCCTTAAGTTCTAGTACAATTATTATGCATCTTTTCACCTTGTAACTGTAAGTAGAAGAATGCATTGAAATACCATGTACTTTGATTCCAGATGGAGTTGAAAGTATATAATAAATAATCAAACTCTTTTCTTAAGAAAATGTCTGATGTAGCTCACTAGAAGACTAATTTTTTTTTCAAAAGGGGTAACATTTGATTTAAGAATAAATACAACATCTATCTACCTTAGTAATAATTTAGGTTGTAATAAGTACAGACCTAGTAAACTGTTGAAGAATAAGGAAAATCACTTAGGAGCAATCACTTATTATTCCATGTGTATCAATTTCAATTCGTTTTCTGACAGTAGTTCTTATAGGTCATGTGAAGAAATGCCAGGAAAAAAATAGGCATAGGAAGTTCTTATGGCAGCCAGAGTTCCCTATTTCACAATACTATAAAAGCTTCACCTGATCCTATGCTAAGGTGTTGGTCCTTTGCATCAACAGGACAGTAGACCAGTTTCTAGATGAAGACATGACCACACCTCCTTGTTCCTAAGTGCCAACACAAAAGTCAGATACATACAAACACACACGGAGAAAATAATTTCAAGTGCAAGATAGTTCCTTAAAGTCTTTGCATTTTAGCATTGTGTTGTAGAAGGTTCATGGAACATTTATGTAGGCCTAATTTCCTTTGCAGATGGTTAACACTGGGTGATAACCATGAAATCACCTCTCTTGCATTTGCTGCTGCTTGAGCATTTGCTGGACTAAAATATCTTCAGCATCACTTTTCATTAAAACGTAAGGAAGAAAATATGCATTTACACATTAAACATTTAATAATAAGAAAATGAGGTACTTCTCACCTATTTGTAATTTCTTTCCATAATACTATGCAAGACCTTTGAAAGTAATGAATAAACTGGAAAAGAGTATGAATAAAGAATCAGATAAGTAGAAGGAAAACTCTACATATACATTAAGCATTCCAAAGTATTTGACAAAATATTGCTTTAAAAATTAAGCAAAAAACATAAGTTACTTAAAATCTTGTTGTATGGCTGATGAAGTGAGAACACTATCACATGTTTGCTTTCACATTCCATAGCATAGACTGGTAACATTTCAGGTAATCATGTTATAGTAATAATAGAGACAAATTATTCAGATACTTTATACCAGTTTGTGTGCTGTGTGCCATTGCCCCTTGAGGAGAGCGTAGTCTTCTTTGTGAAGTCACCTTGTTATGCTGTCAATAGAAACGCATACACAGATAGGTGAGGCATGGTTGCAAATTACGTGCAAGGGTGCTGGCTTGATAGCCTGTAGTATTCTTCTCCATTTTGCACGTCTATAGTCTTCCTAGAATCCCATAAAGAACAAGAGGGGAGTGGCCAGGAAAAAAGGCTGCCCCATTTTATGTCCAAAGGCTTTCCTTATAAAATATCAAAACTGTTCAGCATTAGTACTGCTTCATGTCTCACTGATTCTGCTTCCATGACTTAATTTCAGACACCCTGAGCATTTTAGAAAGAATTGTATATGATTAGTTGCAATGGCAGTATATGAAAAGGGCAGATGGTATACCAATAATGGATATAAATTGTTCAGATACTTCACATTGCTTTATACTAGGCATGTTATAATCTGCAAAACTTTTTTTTATAATCAGGACAATAGGATATTATAGAAATATGATTTTTTTTCAATTTCTACAAAAATAAAAATGCATGCATATAGACTGACATAAATTCTACAATATCAGTTTGGTCTCATTCTGACTTTCATTACACAAAAGAAATCTCATTATCTTCAACAAGAGAGGCATGCAAGTATTTAAGAAAGAATGTGTTTCTAAATGAATAAACTATGAACAACTGTAAGTATGATGTGCTTTTATATTTTGAGGTTTTCTGGTTAACATAAAGTGTAGCTCAGATGGTCTGCACATGGCATCAAAACTCTAGATAAGTTTATTGGAATCAGTATATTCTGCTTGTATTTGTTATTACAGCAAATGGACCCTGAAAACCATAAAGATAAGTAATAAAACTAATAGTGAATTCATCAATTAGTGATATCTAAACTATTCCTAAATGTAGAAACATTTAACCTTTAACTGTGAGACTTGTTTATTGTACTATTACAAGAAGAGTCATTATTTAAAGGCAATTTACTATTGTTAGTTGTTATAAAGACAACTCTTGTTTCAGCATTTTATCTTCATGGTTTCCATAGCTAAGGTCGAAAGAAGAGTTCCCATCTAGGAATGTAGGAAAATCATGCTTGCTAGGTGAAGCCAGAACATTCCAGAACTTTGCCTTGCTCCATTTGGCCATTTTTGCAATCTTTCTCCTCTAACTTCACTCACCACACTGGCAATATGATGAACACTAAGAATCAGGGTCAGAGAAGAGAGATTCCAAAATTTAACTGGGAGTGTTTTTGTAAGTCCTTCTCTCATTCTAGGAATCTTATGTACTTCAATGAATTATAGTTGGAATATATAGTTGGAATATATCTAATTTGCAATGATTATATTGAATTTAGTAGATATTTTATTCAAAAATATCATAAGCAAAAACAGCAGCCCTACCAGAGAAGTGGAACAATGGCTTGCTGATTTCTCAACGGCTTCAAATGTTCCCCTGCCATCCAGTCTAAACAGTAGTTCTCAGAATTTATTTCACATAAGAATAAATCAAATAATTCCTAATAGATTCCCCACTTGCCTCAGAATACTAACCTGCTATGATTGTGATGGTAGCGTTTACCCTGAGAAGACTCACAGATTACAGTTCTAACCTTACCTCCATGATTTGCCAAGAAATATCTCACTTCTATTATTACTATCACATCACTGTAGTATACTGACAGTATTGGGAAGCAACAGTCACCATTCAATTTATAGTATTCTTTTTTCTGAAACAGAATTTCAATTTTAAAATATAGCAGTTCTTGAGTACTAAAATTGAATGAGTTGGGTATGAGCTGTACTTTATTTTCTTTCTAAATAGAAAATGACTTCTAAAGTGAAGACTCCTGAGCCCATCAAAAGAAATTTTAAAACAGATGATCTGAAAAATAAACACCTAGGAAGCCACATTTTTATGTAATAACCTCAAGATAATTTTCAGCAAAAATATAACAGCTGCTGATAACATTAGACAACTGACACATCCAAACTGCAACAAAACGTCCTATGTTTTAGCGCCAATTTATGTTAGTATGAAAAGTGCATCTCCTGGACTAGTCAAAAATCAATTCAGAACCAAGAATGTTTCTTTCACATGTTAGCATAGTCTTGAAATATTATGCCTCTCTATACACACATACGTGTTTGTGTGTGTGTGTGTGTGACTACAGTTTTGTGAGCCTTTCCACATGTTTAGTGAAACAATGTGTCACACTGAGTTAAGGAAATGATATTTATGATCATAGGCTTTTGGTATATTTTATATATGTTTTTTGATACCTGAATTTCTATATTTGAATACTGAAGCATTTGAAGCTGATTTTTTCTATGGATTTTTATCCCAGTAAAAATTTCTAGGACCTAAAATAGACTGAGTTAAAAATAAAGATGCTGTAATGCTTTTCTTTGGGTTTTACTATCAGGATTATACAAATTAAACCCTATAGCACTCAGTTCAATTATATATAGGAGGAAGTGGACATAAATGCAGATGAGCTATGAGAATCATTGTTTTGTAAAGTACACCTATTACATATCAGTAATATGATAAAATTTTCTTAGTCAAAAATATTTTCCTTTGAGGAACTATATTTTGGATATTATAAAAATTTTCTCTAAATATTTATATTATATTTAAATTTCAATTATTCAAAATATTCTATAAACATTGAAATTAACATGACTTTTACTTAAAGTAAAGAATTATTACAGAATATGGAAGCATTATATAATATAAGGTATAAAACTCAGTATATTATAGGACTTCTAAATTTTCTTATACAACTATACGGAAGGCCAGGTACATAGCTCAGCAAGTACAAGGTCATGTGTTTGATTCCTGGAACAAAAAAAAAATCACATGAAACAGTAAGTCTAATATTTGATATTCTATTCTATAAAAGCATATTAAGATCATACTTAAATTCTTCCAATATAAATACAAGGTTATGAGAAAACTATATGGTAGTTTATTCTCATTTTAATTTTGAAAATTTAGAAAATATTCTTTATCTGTAATGAATTTGAATATTAATGTTATGGTGCTTTATGTTTAAAATGAATCAAATCAACATATTCATTTGCACTTAATATACCTTAAACAGATTCTCAACAAAATAAATCCTTGTCAAATATTAGCAATTGAAAAAATTCCACAAAATTATTTTATTACACTTTGTGACATTTACAGAATTCTTCAGTTTTCAATATGGATGCAGTTTTAAAATGTACCATAGACTGTGCTTGAAGAATACTTAATGGTAAGGATAATTTTTTCTTAGACTTTATCACCCTTCAAGACAGACAACAGAAAACCTTTTTCTTCTATATGTGGAAGAAAACTGAGCAAAAATGAGAACCTGAATTCGTAAGAAAGAAAAAAAATAGGAAAATAATCTTTTTCAAATTTACCCAGAGATAACAAAGAACAAAGAGCTAAGGATTGTCCAAATAAATTATTTTGCACAGCTTGTTTTTATTCCTTTAGTATTAAGTCTCTTTGAGATTATTTAGCCTACAAAATGTGGTGGCTGCACTTAAAATCTCTTTCTTGATAAAGCAAGTCCACAAGTCTGCAGCTGCCTACAAACTAAATATCATTACTACCTCTCTGCTTGGTTGGTGGGTTTAGTTGGTGCTGGCTCCGTTTCCAGAAGCTTGAAGATTGCATGTTTTTCATTAAAATGGAACTCTGAAGAATTAAAAGTCAAACACAAGACACAATTTGTTTTCCAATGTTATATTACAATGTTGAGGCAGAGAAATTTTACTCATAACCGTATAAGGAATTCAATACCTGTGGATTAGTCAAATGGGTGGTCCAGGGCATATGAGGTTAAAATCACTGGGAAACATTCCTTTGAGTACTATAGATATTTTTAATCGTCCATGTTTTTACAGATGGAGAATCTGATTGCAAAGAATATAAGTAGCTTGTCCATATTATCACGGAGTTGGTTAGTGACACAACTGGGAGTAGCAGGCAAGCCTTTTTGCTGGCCCATGTAAACTGTAACTGAGTAGAGCAAACAATTTTTCATCTGTTCCTAACTTTCCAGAGTTTTCCTCAAATATGAGTGGTGAAATGTTTGCTGAATGATGTCAGAACTTCTTAAAGACGTATCATCATTTCTTTTTCAGTGGCAGTAACTTGTTAATTATAGTTTCTGAAACTGTTAAGCAGCTGAACATATTTTCCTTTATGGGACTGAAATCTTTGGACATAAGTGATCATCAAGAATAAAAAAATCAAAGATGGATAAGGTAGCATTCATTTTATGATGCTGTGGAATTAACAGTACAGTTTTCACTTACCTGAGCCCAATCGTTCTATTTCCACAATATTGTGACATAACACAATTGTAAAGTGACATTGCCATCAGGAAACAGATGAACTATACAAATTTTATATTAATTTATTTGTAATGAACTGTATTTGTGTGAAACATCTTAAAATTAAAAAAATAATATGTTGATGTTATTCATCAGATATACACATAATGCCTACCTCACTTGCAGATTTAGAGATTTCCTATACCAGGTCTGAGTCCATCTAGAACTTACCACCAGCAGTTTGGAAACTTCTGCCTAATTTAATGTGATTTGCTGAGATGGGTGCTATTAATTTTTATTTTAAAATTTTTTAGTAGATATAAAATTAAGATACAATTCAAAGCACAGATATTAAGAGTCCAAGTTAACGAATTCCGACAATTGTGTAAGTTTCCAAAACCAAAACTTAAGAGAAAACATAGCCCACTCCACAACTGCAGAGGACCTGTCTGTGTCCTTCAGCACTCGTCATCCTGAGGGATTGAGGCAACAGGAATTTCAACTCACATTTGATTTCTTCGCCTCCAGTGCTCGCCTTTCCACAAAAGATGTAAGTAAATGTATTTGGTTTGTATATGCGTTTATTCAGTGAGTGTTTACTGTGTGCTAATTAGTTTTAAGACATTATGTTAGAAAGCACGTCAGGAAGGTGAATTTGAGTATGTATCTGCCAGTGAAAACTGGTTTAAGGATCATTTCAGTAACAACTACAGATAAGCAGAAAATTGTAATAGTCAATAGAAGATAAAGGGTTCTGGACTCATATACAGCACAGTGAGGAAAGAGGTACGGTGAGTGAGGAGACGCGTCTCCATGGTACCGCCTAAGAGTTAGGCTGCGCTGGTTAGTGTTACAGTGTTGAGAAGAGGAGAGCTGCTCGGAGTTGTGACAGAAGAATGCTACTGGAAACAGAATGAATGAGAAGTTGATGGCTGAAGGTTAAAGCTAAAATTTGTTCATGATGTTCTGTGAAGAGGGAGCAAAAGATTCCAATGTCAGCAACCTGGGGGTAAAAAATGCACATGAGGGCACAGGCTATCCCTCAGGGATAGGGCAGTGCTCGCTGGGCATCCTTGAGGCCCTGAGTTCAGTCCTCAGCACAAAAACACACAATGAAACATGACAATGTTTACAGATAAATGTGGCTGTAGTCTATGGTCTGTGTGTGTGTATGTTATATAGCGACTTGTAGTAACAACTGGTGAAGAGTTGAAATAGGGGTTCATAGTTATGTTCCGTCTGATTAAAACAAGTACTTTATATAATATTTAGGAACTTTTCCTTCTCTACCTAAATTGCCAAATCAGCCTTATATTCATCTGTGAAGGTTTTTTTGGAGTTAATCTCATTTTTCTCCTTGATTTTTCAAGTTCAGCCTTACTATTTTAGTAGGATATCTACTTTCACTTTGAAACCCAGCACTGCCACTGTTGTGTCAATTTGGCATTTGAGAGAAAACTGACTTCTTCATCAGAGGAGGTTATAGAAAATTGCATGGGCTTTTCCCAACTCTGCTTTCTCTCTTTTCTGAATGTCTGTCCACTTCCCTTTGACCTTTTTCGTTAATTTTTGATCAATAACTGACATGATTTGTTGCTTAAAAACAAAGATTCCCGAGATTTGAAATTCAAGAAATTGCTAGGTATTTAGCTTCTGAGTAAGCTTCTCTTAGAGACTGATAGTTTCACTTTAGTCATTTTCCTTCTAAGTCTGCGGTGCTACTGAGCATGACAATCCACCCAACCTTCCTCACCAGATACTGCCTTAACTGACACAAAACAACAGGACCGTGGAATGTATTTTGAATGTACTAATGTTTTCTCATTATTAGTCTACTAGTTTAAACTTAGAAATTATCCATGCAATTGTACTAGGAAATTGCTATGCAAAAATAAGTTAAAATTTTTTAATCTACTGTTCATTAGTTCATGACTACATTTCATCTGAAGTTTCTGTACTAAATCATTTTATTTTCAAGTATATAAATGAATTTATTTTTAAAGGCTCTACATTACCGAGGTATAATATATAGTGACAAAGAAGGTGATGTACATACTTTTAGTGTATTTTAGTTAGAGCTTCACCAATTATCTGAAAAATAAGTCAGTCTCTATTCTTGTCTTTTGATCTTTTAGAAGGGGGTAATAAAAGTACTCAGGTCACATGTGAGGCTCTTGGGACAATGTGTGGCATATAGAGTGTGTTCTCCATACTAAGACACAGAATGTGTGAGAGCAGGGTTTTTGTCTGTGTTATTCTCTGCATTGCTTCTGGTACTGACAAACCTAGAACACAGCAGTAATTCAATCAGTGCTTGTGGCTGGAACTCAGCTGGATATGACTGCATTTTATACAAGCATTGGTAATGAAACTATGTTGTCCTTGAGTAAGTTCAATGAGCGAACTTTTCCTCTACATAATATATTCCTCTTTGACTTGCATATGATCATATTAGCCCTATGCATTTCACAGCTGGTAGTTCATTAACCCAATAAATGTTTAAGTTAATATTTATGTACTTTTGGTACACCTGCTACCCTCTCTACAAATTTAAAATGTTTTTCCTGTGTTACTAATTTAATTAAACTTTACCTTTATGAACAGGGTGTCAAATTTTCCTGGACACAGAATTACAAAAATTTAAATATACTCTAAAATCACATTGAAAGTCAATTAAAATCTAATTTTAAAATATGACACTAGAGCTAAACACTATCTAATTTTATCTAGCATTCTATTTCTGATTATGCGAGATTCCTTGATTGAGCCGTTATTATAGTATAAAACTGAAACCTCAGCAAGTCAGAATCACCTCTAGGTGTACTGGGAAAGAAGACAGAGCAGGTACTTTAGTTTATGTCTCAGCAGTTGTGAGATGGAACCTAGGACTGTAAGGATCTGCTTTTCTAGCGAGTTTCTGGTAATGTTTATATTGAAGGCTAGTGGAAACCACTCTTAAACATATGGTGCTAAAGGGTGATATCAAATGATTACTTATGAACTGAAAATAATCTCATAAAGGAAGATTTAGGGAGTGATTATTAGATGTTTGAGTGGCAATAAGTTGGAAAAAGAATTACACGAGCAAAATATGCCTCTTAATGATAGTTCAAGAGGAAATACAGAGATGTCGTAGTTCCGAATTGAAACAAAACAAAACAAAAAAAAAAAGCCTTTCTAGAATAGGAACGGCCCAAGTTCATCCGTGTCTGTGTCTCCTGTATGTGATCTAGATGGGGTGAAAGTTTGAGATGCCTTTTGTTCCTTTGTTTGGCGCCTCCTGTGTTCCTCCAAGTCACCTGATGGCAAGTCCCAGCTGCTTCCTGCACTGGCGGCCCACCTGGCCTCCCTGAGAGCTGAAATGGCTGCAGGGTTCTGGGCCCAGACTCCCCGGTCCCCTTGGGCTTCAGACATGGTTCTTGGCTGTGAGAGGGTCGCCAGGTACAGCTTTTCAGTCTCCACAAGTCTCACCAGCAGTTCCTGGGTGCGGGCAAATCACTGGGCACAGCTTCCCAATCCGCGAGGGCCTCCCTGTGGGTTCCCGGATGACTCTGGGTGGCTCAGCCTGAACTCCCAGTCCCAGCAGACTTCTGAGATGGTTCCCAGCGGTGGGTGGGTGGCTGGGGGTGGACTCGCAATCCCCGTGGGCCTCACCACAGCTATATATGTGTGCCCATGTTTATAGCAGCACAAGTTATATTAGTTAAACTTTGGAAACAAACCAAAATGCCCATCAACCGATGAATAAATAAAAAAGATGTGAAATTTTTATATAATGCAATACTACTCAGCAACAGAGAACAACAAGGCTTTTATTGGTAAATGGAGTCAACTAGAAACCATAGTCATAAGCGTAATAAATAAGACTTAGATGTGCCAGCACAGTAGTGTATTGCTAGTGTAAGAAACTGAAAGAGTAAATAAGATTCAAAAGACACAATAGGTATAGCAAAAGGGAAATGTTCTACTCAAAGAAAAATTATATTGTTTGAGCAATCTTGCCTGCCTGAGCTACCAGGTATAGACATGCAAGATATTTTTTTCTTTTTGGTACTGGGGATCGAACTTACGATCTTGTGTTTGCCAGACAAGAGCTCATGCCACTGAGCTAAATCCACAGCCCACCTGAGCAATTACTCTGAGCATAACAAGATGCCATGTATCAACCGTTGTTAAATTCCTATCACATTGTTTTGAAATCCTATATCCCCATTGTTTTTGTTGTTGTTGCTGCTGTCATTTTGCATTTGTTACTGTTTCTTAAATGTTTGTTTGCATTTTGATTTTCCTGTTTTTTTCCTCTTTAAAATAAAAAAAAAAAAAACAGAAAGTTAAGACAAATGTAATTTGAAAACCTGAGTACAAGAGGGTATGGATTTAGTATTTTGTAACTTTTTGTTATTCTTATTTGTTTGTTTGTTTTGTTTTTAATACTAGGCTTATGACTCTAAAATATTTTCGCAGCTCAGCTGTTTAAACTACTGCTGGAGGGTTAGAAATATAAGTCAGTGGCCCAGTATCTGCTGTAGAGCGAGATCATGAGTTTGATTCCTGGTAATAAAAAAAAATTACTGCTTAGAAGATGTCACTAAAGAACTTATTCCAGTAATCATTAATCAGAAATGATATATTTATTTCCTGTAGATGTTGTAACAAATTTCCACAAACTCAGTGACGTTAGACAAGAGAAATGCATTCTGTCACACATTTGGAGACCAGAAGTCTAAAATCAAGGCGTCAGCAGGGCTGTGTTTTTTCAGCGGTCTCCTCAGTAGGTGGCTACCAGCATTCTAAATAGAAGACCGTATCATTCAAAGCTCTGCCTCTAAGATCACCCTGCCTGACACACTCTCTGTATGTCAAAGCTCCCTCTGCCTGACTCTTCAAAGAATTCAGGAGGCAATCAGAGTGTACTTGGGTAATCCAGAAACATTTCCTACATCCAGAAACCTAACTTTATCACATATGAAAGGCCCCTTTTCCAGATAAGATAACGTGTGAATGTTCCAAGGACATGAACCTAATATTTTGGGGACATTATTTAGTCTGCTGCAAATCATGAATCCCTTTCCTTCTATTTTGTTCTCCTTTGATGTAAACCTACCATGAAAAATCTTCTCACTGTGAAGTATATATTATTTCTACCTTTTAATATTTTTGCCATAATGTAGACAAGGGAAAGACAAGATAATTTTTACTCATCAATTTCCCTAAATCTTTTAAGTCATTCATTACAGAAGAGAGATTAAAATTTTTGTCAAACTGAGACATTTTATAGCATACAGATACTATATTTTCCTGCTATGTGTTAAGAAGTGTAATTTATTACATTCTCTTTTAGCTGCTACTTTTCAGGAACTGATCTCCTTAACTGCTTTCATGCAAAAGTGGGCACGTAGCTATCTGCAAAATTATTGTTAGTTTTGACAATTATTTAAATTAAAAAGCAGTTAAATACCTAAGTACTAATAATTATTCTTAGTAGGTCAAGTTCAGCAAATCAAATTCATTAGAGTAAAAAAGTTTACTATGTCCATCATATTAAAGAACTCAAATAATAGTTTCTGAAATTCTCTGGTGGTTCTGTAAATACGAGAGGCATGCTTTTTAAAAATTTCAAGTAATATTTGTCAAAGATACAAATATTTAAATAATTTTAATAATCTTTATTCTTTAACAGAACTTGAAAACTTGCAGGTAATTTTTGCTGGATTTAATGTTGAACCTCTTGCTTACTATTATTTCAAAATGAAAATTTAATTAAATTATTTGTTACCTTCTAATATGCCAGGCTGTATATATGATGGATTTATTGAGATGCACATCAAATGCCCTGTAATTGCCCTATTTAAACTGGGTTTTCAGTAAACAGGTGTGCACACCTTGAAAAAACTGTGAGTCTAGTTCCATATGACTGCAAAAGAACAAGTACAGAATAAAACCAATTGCATATATATTTTTGTTTTCCAGTACATATAAAATGTAGACTTCCTCTCTACTCTGAATTGTGGACTACCAAGTGGGGAATTAGATCGTGTGTTTAAAAAGCAGTGTGCATAGCTTTATTTAATAATGTTTTACTTTCAAAATGCTAACAATTATCTGAACCTGCAGCAAGTCAAAATCTTTTTTGCTGACGGAGGGAATCATTTCCACGCGGGTGGCTACTGGTTGATCAGCCTGCTGGTTGCTGAGTTTGGAGTAGTTGTGGCGAGGTCTTAAACAGCCAGTGATGATATTTGCCACAGCAGTTGATGCTTCTTTCATGAATGGTTTCTTTGAAGCGTGTGATGCTCTTTGACAGAATTTACCAACAAAATAGCAGTCAGTCATCTTGGACACTTCTGCTGCTTCATCTAATTTTACATAATATTCTAAGTCTTTCTTGCTATTTTGACGAGGTCTATTTTAACCAGAGATAGAGATTCCCTCTCAAGAAAGTACTTTATTTGCCCATCCATAACAAGCTATTCCTGATCCATTAAAAGTTCTGAGATGATAATGCATCAAATCAGGTACATTTTCCAGATTTACTTTCAGTGTAATTCTCTTACTACTTTTACTACATCTGAAGTGGTAAAGCCCTCAAAGTTATCCATGAAGTTTGGAATCACCTTCCTAGGTCTAGTTAAGGTGGAGCTGTGGACCTTCTCTCATGACTCACCAATGTTATTGTAGCATCTCAAATGGTGAAGCCTTTCCATAAATCGTTCAATTTACTTTACCCAGATTTACTAGAGCAATGACTAAGACAATGATAGCAGTAAAAATATATTTGCTAAGTGATGACTACAAAATCAAAATTTCTCCTCTACCCCAGGTCTACAAAATAGATTTTGTATCAGCAGAGTGGAAACTAATTTTTTAATATATCTTCATCACAGCTCTTAGAGGTGACAGTGTACATTGTCAATGAGCAGTAATATCTTGAAAAAAATCTGTTTTTTTTTTCTGAGCAACAGATCTTAATAATGTTAAATTTATAGTAATGTATGTTGTAAACTGATGTGCTGTGTCATATAGGCTTCACTGTTCTCCTTATGAAACGCAAGCAAACTGGATTTAGTGCAATTCTTAGATTTCTACTGATGACTCTTGGATTTTCAGACTGTTAAATGAACACTGGTTTCAAAGTAAAGTCGTCAGTTGCATTCATTCCCGGTAAAAGAACCAGCTTATCCTTTGAACTTTGAAGTAAGGCATTCAAAGGCTTTGCTTCTCTAGCTATGAAAGTCTTAATTGATATTTTCTTTCAATACAAACTTCCTTCATTTACAGTGAAAACCTGTTATCTAGCGCTGCATTTATATCAGCTATGTAGATCAATTTTCTGGGTGACTTACTACCATTTCTACATCAAAGGTTTCTACTTCACCTATATTTATATCTTATGGAGGCAGATTCTTCCTTAAATTTCCTGAATCAAACTCTGTGTGGCAATTAATCATAACTGTCAAATTGACTGGATTAAGAGACTCCTGGTGAAGTGATTGCATCATGGGGTCTTCAAACTCAGCAATGGTTGTCTCCACTGACAGTCATAGCTGAATGGGCTTTTAGGAAGTGGGGACCAGTTGCAGGTTGTGGGTCACTGGAAGTGCTTGCACATTTCCCCTGTAATCTGCTTCCTGGTCAGTCTGAAGGGAAGCAGTTTGCTCCACTATTTCCTCTCTCAATTTCTGCCTGGGAGCCAGGTGACCGTGGACCGTGGACTGAAACTTGGTGCCCAAATTACCCCTCTCCTTGTTTAAAGATATGAGATATTTTGTCCAAGCAATGGACAGCTGAACTATGTAGTCTCCTGGTCTTAAGCTTTTCTTCTTTAACTTCTTCACCGCTCAGTCTTCAAAACACTGAAGAGAATTAAATTCTGTTCAGTACTAGGTTTTGGCAGGAGAGAATGTTTTGGCAAGTTTGATCTTCTATGTATACCATGAAATCATCCCCATTTTAGCAATCAGGTTACTTTTCTTTCATATAATTCATCAGTTCCGTAGAGCTCCACATTTAATTTTCTTCAAGAATTTTCATATGAATGCATGAGTTGGATAACTGGCAATAGAGGTCTTGACTTACTAGATGTCTGCTTTTTGTCATGCCTCCCTCACTAAGCACAATCACTTGTACGTACAGATTTAAAGTAAGCACCATGCAAAGTTACCTTTCACTTAAATCTTAGAAGCCATTGTAAAGCTATGGACTAACTTCAACATTATTATATTTTAGGGAACAAAGAGGACCAAAGGGAGGGAGAATGTGAAAGAAATGGTCAGTTCATGAAACAGGAAAAACACATGTGACATTTTTTGATTAAATTCAGTGCCTGGTAGTGTTTTTTGTGGTGTCTCAAAGTTATATCATCAAAAATCTGTGATGACAGATCACCATAACAAATATAATAACAGTGAAAAGTTGATACATTTTGAGAAATTCCAAAATATTACAGAGAAACAAAGTGATCACTTCATGTTGGAACAATGGTATTCATAGATTTGCTTAATTTGGAGTTGCTGTAACCCTCTATGTAAAACTGAAATAGCTGCAACATGAAGTAATGCAAAGTGCAATAAAATGAAGTATTCCTGTGTACACAGAATCACACAGCTATCACCTCTGTTTAAATCTAGAATATTTGCATCACAAGAAAATAAATTCATACTCATTAACAGTCATTCCCAATCCCTACCTTATCTACTTTCTCTCTATTAATTTTATGTAAAAAGATGTTACATGTGATGTTTGTAATTGGCTTCCTTAACACAGCATGTCCCGATGGTTTATCAGATTGTAGTATTAATAAGTATTCTCTTCCATTATATAACCAAATAGTAATCTATTGCATAGATATGTCACATTTAATTTTTTAATATGTTGGAAAATTCAGTTTTTTCTCATTTTCTAGCCATGCAAATAATGCTGATACAAACACTGACAGTAGGCATTTATTAACAACTGAGCACAATTATCTTTAAAGTTGTGCAAAAGGGATCCAAATGTTTTTTCTGGAAATTTCCAGAGCAAGAAAAATAAGGTGATTTAATGCAGTTATGCTGTTGGGGATTATGTGAATTCCCAACACCAACACTCTAGTACATATTAATTGTTTCATGTTCCCAATGTGCTGATATGTGCATTTTGGTGAGAGAAAACACAGTCTCTCTGTAACTTAAAATAGGGATAATATTGTTAAACTTTTGTACAAAACATGAGAGCTCTTGGTATACGCATATCATGTGATTTCACAATTTTCTAAATGCCACATTTTCCACATTACACTTAATTGGTAAACTGAAACTTTAAATTCTAATTAAAATTATACATTTATCAGAAAGAGATAACGATCTAAATGATAATATTGGTTCTATAGATGGTTGTTTCATATGCATAATTTCTTATTTTCTCTGGTAGATAACTTACTGTAAAGAATAAAATTGAGAAAACTTTGTGAATATTTTTCATTTTTTAACAGTGAGAATAATAGTTTTATATTGCCTGCTTTGAAGAAACTCTAAGTCTATATTATCTAGAAAAATACATTTTCAGTTACTGAAAATGGCAATCTAACGAATTTAAATGAGTCATTTTGATGCAGAGTTGAGAAAATCCACAAATACTGGTTTAATAAGAATACTCAGATCTAATATAACACATATTGTTGTTTGAAAAAGAGAACTAGTTCCACTCTTTGTAATTTGGATTTCAATGAAAAATTCAAATAACTGGTGACAAGAAAAATAACTTATTCATGAAGTCTCTGCCTACAATTTCAAGATTGCTACCTATTTCCTCTTCTTGTAGATTTGGTGTTTCTGTTTTAATATTTAGGTTTTGATCCATTTTAACTTTAGTTTTGTGCATGGTGATGGACATGGGTCTAGTTTTAGTCTTCAGCATATGGAAAACCAGTTTTTCCAGAACAATTATTAAAGAGACTATTTTCATTCCAGTGAACATATTTGGCTCCTTTGTTTAAGATAAGGTGGCTCCTTGTCTTTGGGGGTGTGTCTTCTCTTCTCAACTGTTCCTCTGATACTCAAGTCTGTTTTTGTTTTTGTTGTTTCTGTTTGCTTATTTTTTGGCCAATACCATGATGATTTTATTCCAGTAGCTTTGTAGTATAATTTCAATACAGGTATGTGATGCCCCCTGCCTTGCTTTTGTTGCCCAGAATTGTTTTCACAATTCTAGTTCTCTTCAATTGGAAATGAATTTTAGGAATGTTTCTCTAGTTCTTTGATGTATGTTAATGGTATTTTAATTTGGGCTGAATTGAATCTGTAGAATAGTTTTCTGAATAGGACCATTTCCACTATCTTGATTTTTCCATTCATGAAAAAGACAAGCTTTCCAATTTCTGATATCCTCTTCAATCTCTTTTTTCAGAATAAGATAATAAGTGTATAAATCTTTTACTTCGTTTGTTAGATTGATTCCTAAGTATTTCATTTTTTGCATGCTGTTATGCAGGGTGTGACTTCCGTAATTTCTCTCTCAGTGAGTTTGTTGTTTGTGTAAAATAATGATACTGATTTTTGAGCACTGACTTTGTATCTAGCTGCAGTACTGAATTAGTAAATCTACAAGTCTTTTGGTAGGTTTTTGGCAGCTTCTATGAAAACTATCATGTCACCTGCAAATAATATTAATCTAACTTCTTCTTTTCCTATTCTTATTATTTTTACTTCTCTTGTCTTATCCTTTCTTTTGTCTAACTGCTCTGGTTAATGTTTTTAGAACTCTATTGAATAGGAATGGTGACAGTAGGCATCCTTGTCTTGTTCTTGATTTTATGGTTAAACCTTAAACTAAATACCCATCAACTGATAAATAAATAAAAAAAGATGTGGTATTTTTATACAAGGGAGTATTATTCAGATATAAAGAATCATCACACTGAGGTATTTATAAGTAAATGGATGCAACTGGAGACCATACTCATAAGTGAAAGAAATCAAACTCACATGTGTGAATGTCATATAGTCACCCTAGTGTAAGAAATGGTAAAAGTACATAAGATACAAAAAACTCAATGAATACAGTGAAAGGATAAGAATCTGCTTAAAGGGGAAAAATAATATCTCAGGCTAAATCAGTAAAAAGAAAAAGGAAGGGAAACAAAAAGATATCTAAAATTATATAAACACACTTAGAATAGCTAAGATGATTGTGCTATAAATTCTGTAAATTCTTGGAATAAAATAGTTAACATTCATAGGATTGGAACAATTGTGCATATTATTGTATGGTGATCTGAGGAACTCTTGAAGATCATTATGTAAAATAACAACCGTAGTTATGCTCCTATTACCTTGTTTTGAAGGCCTATATTGTCAGCGTTCTGGGCTCTTTGCTATTGTTATTTATTTGTCTTTTTTGTTTCATGTTTTTCTAGGAATTTTGTTTTGTTTTGTTTTGTTTTGTTTTGTTTTGTTTTGTTTTTCCCTCTAATATAGAAAGGATAGGAATACATGTAAAGACTCATACATGCATAGAACTTCTCCTTAACAGTTTATGAGAATCGATAATATAATGCATGATGAAATGAACAGCTACTTCAAAGAAAAAGAGACACTAAGGTATGCAGTGCTGATTCTGTAGCATCATGCTGTGGAACCCAGCAATACTATTAATCTTTATTCAGAGTGATTTTAGTCTGTTTCATATTGTTTAATTTCAACATACATGGCGGTATGGATAGCTATTTTGAAGAGAACGAGAGACATTATGACAGCCATTGTTGACTTTTCTATTGTCTGGTTTTGAAGACCTAAAATGCCTTCATCATCTTTTTCTGATCAATTTGATACTATTTTGTTTTGTATGAATTCATTGTGTGTGAAGATATAGACAACTATTTAGAATAAAACAAGAGACAATATGATAGCCAGTGTTAATCTCCTTTTGTTTTGCTTTGAAACCTGTGTCTCTTACATTGTTGTCTTATGATCTGTTGGTGCTGTTTTGTTATGTTTCGTTTTACCCTCTGTAAAATAAAATTGAAAAAAGAAAGATTTCAGATTTTTACCATTTAGTATGATGTTGGCTGTTGGTTTGTCATAGATGGTTTTTATTAGATTGAGGTAAAGAACATCTATTCCAATTTTCTGTAGGGTTTTTATTATGAATGGGAGCTGGACTTTGTCAGATGTTTTCCTGAATCTCTTGAGACGATCATATAATTTTTGTCTTTGGCTCTGTTAATATGGCATAGTACATTTACTGATTTGTGTATGTTGAACCATTCCTGCATCCCTGGAATGAATCCTACTTGGTCATGGTGTAGAATCTCCTTGATGATTTTCTGCATCCTATTGGCCAGTATCTTCATGAAAAAAACTCAGACTGCACTAGCAATACTAAAAGAATCGACAAGAGATCTCACTTATTAAAAAGCTTTGTCACAACAAAAGAAATTGCTAAAAGAATGAAAAGACAATCCACAGAATGGGAAAAATTTAGTCAGTGCCCCCATGACAAAGAATTTATATCTAGGACATATAAAAAACTGAAAGTAATCAGGCCGCACCAATTCAAAGACTCAATCCAAAAACAGGCGTCTGAGGTGAATATGCACTTCTCAAATGAAGAAATACAAATGACAAATAAATGTACAAAAAACATTCAATAGCATTGGTCATTCAAGATTCAAATTAAAACAACACTGAGATTCCATTTCATTCCAGAAAGAATGACTTTCATCAGGAAATCAACCAGTAACAAATGCTGGAGGGGCTTTGGGGAAAAAGGACCCCTTCTTTGTTTTTGGTGGTAGTGTAGATTTGTGCAAACACTGTGGAAATCAGTGTTGAAAACTAGGATTAAAAGTAGGATTAAATCATTTAAAAATTAAGATTAGATGTCCCATTCAACCCAGCTACTCTCCATCTGAGTATCTTCTCACATTATGTGTGCTTTCATGTTTATAGTAGCACAAATTTAATAGCTAAATCTTGAAAACAACCCAAATGCCCATCAACCAAGGAATGGATAAAAAAGATGTAGTTTATTTTAATGGAGGACTACTTAGAAAGATCAACTTGAGACTTTTATAAGTAAATGTATGCAACTTGAGACTGTACTCATAAGTGTAATAAATTCAGAACCACATGTGTAAATATTGTATTGTCTCACTAGTGTGAGCAGCTGAATGAATAAAACGATCCAAAATGTACAATAGATAGTGTGAATTGGGAAGAAATTGTTCAAAAGAAAAGTGAAACTGGTGGAGTAAAGGAGAAGGGGAGGAAATGAGGAAATAGAAAAAGATATATATATATATATATTTAGTTAGTTAATTAGTTAAGATAGTTATATAGATTATTTCTATTAGTTCTTTGAAAAGAAAGGTTTGTGCTAATACTGTTTGGATAATATTTCATGCCTATATCTTGTACCCCAAGTAAGTACTATGAAGATAACAATACACAATGTATTAAGTATTGTTATTGCCCTATTAGCCTGATTTGGAACTTTGTTTTATTTTTATTTCAAAATTTTCTTCTTCTCTTTAAAATAAAATAAAAAATAAAGTACCTACATCAAAAGCAAAAACTAGCTTATTTTCTATGATAATCATTTATTTTGAGAAAATATACATTAAAAAATGAAAATGCAGTTAAATTCTCCTTGTATGTAGGCCAAATGAAGGAATAAAAGAAAGCAATTAATAGCATTACGAATATCAATTACTTTTATTCAAGTGCTGCAAAAATTATACTCCTTAATTAATGTATGATAATACAGAGTTCACGCACTCCGTTTCATATTGTGCTGAAAGTATAAAATAAATCAATTTAAAACATAACAATGAATAACGTGATTAAGATCTAATAAGCATCCTCAATAACTTCGGTATGGTGGGATTCAGGACACTCTATCCTGAAATACAGGACCTTGACATCTATGAAAACAGGAAGCACAATGGTCATTATCTCTTGCCTCTCAACTTGCACCTATAGACAGATCTTTCTGAATAAGCCTTATCATACAAGGTATATTTTCTTTTTACTTAGTAGGAAAGAACATTATTATTTTTGAAGACAAAAGTCATAAGGAAAAATGTGGGCAAATGGTTCTGCTAATCTGGTTTATTAAGATTAGATTTTATTATTTTGTTCAAATATGCTTCTCCACAACTGTGCACTCCTTCATCAAATGTGGCATGAAAAGTGCACAGGATTTCCTGTTTCTCTGAGTTTTCATTTCCTGATAAACCTTGTGATGTCATATAAATCTTACTAAGGAAAAATGGATATTTTTCTCTTTTTACTTAGGTTTTGTGAATTTTCCTTTCAGACACATCTAGAAACTCTAAGAATATAAGAAACTCTAAGAATATAAGAACTCTAAGAATATAAGAAAATATTTACCATCACTACAAAGATCAAAACAAATCTTACAAAAAAAGCTTTGCAATCCCTTATCAATTAAGAGTCTCTGTATTGACTTTTTTATTGTAATATATTAGAGTTAGGCTAGATCATGGAAGCTCACTTTTGTTCTCAACTTATATGCTTCTTACTATACTATGCTGGTAATGCTATCATTTCAGAGAAGTAGGGCACAGATTTTTAATCAAGGTTCATTTATATTCACATGGAATGTGTGAAGACCATGTCCACATTTCAATACACAGCATTAAGATGCTAGTTGACTGAAAGTTGCCATAAAGTGAGAAAATGAAGCATGTATTCCACACATTTCTTCTGTTTTCTATGTATTCTGTAAGCTTTTATTTTCCTTCTTCCCATGGTTGTAGATTTCAAGCATCTGAATTTTATTTTGTCAACTGGTAACATTAGCTTGACGTGGATTATACACAGGAGATCCAAATGGGAAACTTGTTTATTTCCTCCATATGAGTTTACTGTAACTTCACTAGAAAAGTCTAAAAAAGAGCACCTCAATAAGACAGAAAATGGCATTATTTTTATTTTCAACTCCAAAAGGGAAAACTAAAATTTCATCCCAGGGAGCATTCCATCTAAGCAGATCACTCTGATGTTAACAGATTCCAAGCCACGTGACGCTGCCTTGCCTGGCTGAACTTAAAACTACTTATTACTCAGCTCCCCTGGAAATCTAATAGAGTTTGAAATTCAGAATACTCGACCTCATCTGACAGGCTTCTCATGACAAATGGTCAAAACTCCATAGAAGTGTAATAGACGGTTATACTGTTATAACAGACCAATGGTGATTACCTTCTCTACCCAAACATACAAAGGCCCTTGTGCTCTTGTCCTTCTAGGTTGCAGAACCAGGCCAGGCAAGGGCATCCTTCTTTATGAAGCTCTCCCTAAGCCTCAATTACAGTCATATATTACAAGGTGACATTGTCTTTGGTACTGGGGAGCTATTAAATTCTCCCCTGAATGAGTCATATAGAGGTACAGTGCTTGAGATAAGTAGAATTTAGACTGACTTATTTTTCCAATCTGATTCTCTTAGATGTTAAGAATGCTCTGAAGTGATAATTATGGTGTCTCCATCTCTGGTTTTCATGCATTGGCAGAAGCTTTAGAGACAGTTTAAGTCAAACAGTTTCAGCGCTTTAGCCATATCCCGCAAGGACACCATGGTTATCTGAAACTATAGAGAAGGCAAACAAAATACATTAAGTGTTGGTGAGTTTCATTTCTCATATTATAAATAGAAGCCTGAAGGGAAGGCACTTCTTAATGCTTCAATAACAGAAATGCTTTGATATTCATTTCCTAAAACACATAACTTCTTACCAAATTCAAGTACGCATTCTAAAAGTTACGTGTATTATTTCACTAAGAAACAAAAGAGTCACATTCTTTATTAAAAGAAAACTATTACAAGTAGATAAGCAAAACATCTCTAACTCAGAAACATTTATACCTATCTACCTAGACTTATCTGTCAATCAGAGGATTTAAATAGGCCAATAACTACAATGCAAAGAATAGTGGAGAGACTTCTATTGCTATTAGTAGCATTTACTGAACATTTAACACTTTAACTGTGCTTTTTCATCTAGGTATAATATGCATTTTGTTGTGTTCTACTTTATATAGACAGAGAAAAACAATGAAAAGTAGAGACTTTCCATCAGTTTGGGAGATCATATGACCAGTTAATGGTTAAATGTAGCGCAAACTGGCTATTTTAGTTAACTTGCTTTATTTGTTGCAGAAAAAATTTATACAATGGGTTTGGGGAGCTGGTATTGAATTTATAAAAGATGCCTTCTTCAGCCACATACAATTATTTCTTTTAAAATCTATGTGTATTGATAGGTGTGTTTTTCTTTGAATTGATTAGCAGAGGCAGATGGCGACCTTCAAGATATTATGATGACCGTAAAATTCTAGCATCTGATCTGAAGCTAATTATTTTACTAAATGAGATGTGAGTGGGTAAATTTATCTCCTTACCAAACAAAGCTGCAATATCTTAATTAGATCCTGAAGTTCTCTACATTACGTACTAGGCAACCTGTCTTCTTTAGTTATATAATTAATTGCCATCCTTGTACTTTCTTTGCTCCAAGTAAACAGTAAAAATCTGCAAAAGGATGGATTGTAAATATTTTACAAGTAACATATGGTCTCTGTCACATATTTTTTGTTTTGGTTTTAGCTCCCTTAAAATGCTTTAAAAACATAAAAAGAGAACGCAATCTCAGTTGAGGAGCTTTCTAGAAAGGAGCCAGAGGCCAGGTTTTACCTAAGAATCCATAGTGTGGCAGCACTTGCAGCACAAAATTCTATGTATGTTCTTGTCTGCTAGAAATGGTCCCATCACCCACTGCTGGTTGCTACATCAAGTTCAGCTCTTGAATTTCCAGAGCAAGGGTGATGGAGGATGAAGAATTGAAGACAAGAGTCAGGATGCAGAAATCGGAGGTCAGCTGCGCTCTCCGATGGGAGAAAGGCACTGCCAACAACTGCAGCATGTTTACTTACGATCAGCGCAGGAGGCTGTTTACAGAGAATTTTAGGGGAGGGTAAGATCTGGAACAGGGAGGGCATCTAATCTTCCACCAAACATCATGCCTTGGGGTTACATGGAGAGCAAAGAGAGGCTTTCGGTATCATCTCAGGGGAAGGCGAAGTCGCTTTGTGCATCAGCTGCTCTCTGAGCTGTATGCGCAGCTCATGGGGCCCTGCCAAGCTCATGAGAGGCAGCGACCTTGGCCTAGATACCTGAAGTATAGACCGTTTTGCTCCCAACAACTTATTATGTGAAGTTGTTAGTATGTATTAATACATATGTTATTATATATAATACAGGAGTTCAAACGGAGCGATCTACAGAAATTTTAAAGCTTTGTTGACTTACAAATTTCGTTTTCCTACTGATAACTCATCTTATTTCAGCATTCAAAGTGTTTCATGTGTCATGGGATAATCTGGCTATTTTTCTTACATGTGGCCTCCATAAGTGATATTTGAAGATTTTCCAGGAAAGTATTATACTTTGGGAGAAGTATGTTAGTATCTTTATATTCATTCCAGATGTGTTTTTGTAAAGTGAGTCTGTCATTCAATAAAATACTTACTGTTGAAGAAATCTATGTTTCAAAATATTCCCAATGATTTTTCAGCTTTCTGTTTCTAAAAGGCACCTTTCCACTTGCTACCAGCATGGCATCACTGAGCTTAGCGCTCGGAGAGACAGCCACGATCGGCATTCCAAGCTGGTGCATTTTGAATCTCTCCTTTCACTGGGCTGAGTCAGTGTTTATACACACAGAGCAAATAAAAAACATAGTAACAAACCTCGTAAGAACTGTCCTCATCAGACTAGCTTTGGCTTGACTGACAATTGTCATTTTCAATCTGCATTTCTAGATCACAGCTCAAACCCTTATCAGCCTTGGGTGCTCAGTGATGCCAGTAATACTGGAAAATATTTTTTAATAGAAAATGGAAACTCTTAGTGTGATGGAATTCATGAGCACTTAATAATACTTTTGTTCAAGGAGTAGGAGAGAGATTTCACTGAGGCCCTCCATTTGTGCGTTCTGGTTGATTCCGTGGGCGTGGGGGACATCACCCACAGGAGTCTTCATGAGCTACTTACAGCATAATGCCCTGTCAGGAAAAGTGTTCTCAGTAAACATTGCACACAATCTTCCATTTTATGTTAGTTTTTTTTTTACTACTACTGTTGTACTTTGAAGTTTTCTTACTGGATATTTCAAGCTCCTTGAGGGTAAAATCTTATTTATAAAATCTATTATTTCTAAAGCTTAACACACCATATGATCTGGAGAGGATTTTGATGAATATTTCATTTAATTTATGAACATGATTATATATTTATGAGAGAAAGTATAATACAGAACATTTATAGAAATAAAATAAAATGGAACTTTAAAATTTCTCTTTTTATATTCATAGTCTTTATTACAAAATCCTAACAAGGTGATAAAATTAGCAGATCAAAGTACACATGCATTCATTGTCATACGTGGAACCTTACTTCTGATAATCACTCTGCGACTTCTAATTGATTTGCAGGTGCACTTATTTCTGAAATCTTAATAACACTCTGAGCACATTAGCAGGTAGATCTCATCAGACTCCTCCTGAAACAGCAGTAAGACAGTTTCGTTTTAATCATATACAACAAGCCAAAAGTATAATTGAGGAAAACTTCATGTCTACAGACAATTTCCTAGGTCACTTTGCACAGTGATTTGCTATATAATTTGGTTTGGTTAATGGCATTGCTTAGGATGAACATTAAATAGTTCCTTAGTTCATTGTGAAAATGTAGGACAAAGGTGTCTGACTTCTGTCTACATTAATGTAGCGGCAGAATGCCAACAATTAAGACAAAACATGCTCACCTTTGTAAAATCATAAATAAAATAAAAATTAGCTGGTCAAATAAAGAAGAATGTGGAGCTCCAGAGAGGTGAGTTTTCTGCTTGGGACATATTTTGACTTAGAATAAGCCGGACTTCATATTTGTTTTTCAGGTCAAGCATATGAGATATAATGCACAAATAGTAAAATTCATTTTCTGAAATGACATTTCAATGAATTTTGATGAAAAATTCAGATAGTAATCATTGTTCCAATGAATGTTTAAATTTTCTTGGCTGAAATTTCCTTTATTCCTTTTTCAGTCTCCTTCCATAACTCTACTCTATAATCTGATAATCCTTTAACATCATCTGATTTGTATCTGTATACTTTCATCTATTTAAGACAAGGGAAATCATGTCCTAGCCTTTTGTGTTGGACTCCTTTCTTAGCACAATCATGTTAGAATTATTCAATATTGAGTATCATACTTTATGAACCTATCACAGTTCATTATCCATTCATCAGCTGATGAATATTCCAGTTCTATCCAATTTGAGATGATAACTAATATGGACCACACTCTATGAATGTAACTTTCATTTGTACTGGTTAAACACTTAGTGCTACTATTGAATAACATATAGAACAAATGGTAAATGAATGAAAATTTTATCAAAAACCATTATCCTTTTTGTTCAAAGTGACTGAAAATTTTCCATTTCTAATAACAATTTAAGAGAGGTTCAGTTGTTCTCTGTTATACCCACATCACCTTTTCTTTTTAATTTTATTTTTATAACTGTAGGAGAGTATCACTTATACAGGAAACAGGACATTGAACATCTTTTCATGTTTTCTTGCTGTTAATAATTTTTTCTTGATAAATTATAAATTCACACTCTTTACTCTCTTGTCCTTTCAAATTGTGTTGTTTTCTTGTTTTCAGAGAAATGTATTCTGAATAAAATATATCATTTGCAAATATTTTCTCCCAGAAGGTGAGTGGATTGTCTTTTGGTTTACTCCAGTGATGCTTTTTAAAGAGAAATTGTTAGTTCTTATCAAATCAAATTTAGATGTATTTTCTTCTTTTATTCATATGAATAATATTCTACCTAAGAAGTTTTTTGCCTTAACACATTGTAATGAACATTTTTCTAATGATTCCTACAGACATTTGGATGAATATAAGCTGATTTTGTATTCAGGGGTAGGTACTGATTGAAATTCATTTTTGTACATAGCTACTAGGCTTCATTTAGCTACAAGATTGTTACCTTCACTGAATTAACCAATATCTTTATAAAATTTGCATCAATGATATATTTGTATATTTATGTTTTCTTTTTTCCATTGTTTGAGACATTTCTCAAATTGTGCTAATCATTAAAATTCAACTTCTCTACAATGCATTCTTTGACAAATAAAAATTTTATATTATCTATTATTATTACTATTATTTGAAAAGTCTAATTGATGTTTCTTTGCATCTTTCCAAGAGAATTTAATATTAAATATTACACATTTTGCGTCTATGGAGGGAATCTTTCTCCTTTGATTTAGGAAAGTGATGAATGTTACAATATCCTGGATTACAATATCCAGGTCTCTTTGCACTGGCAGATGAAGTAAACTCTTGTTAGTTTCTTATTAATGATTTTTGCATATGGGCCAGCAACTATTATGCCCTCTGTTTAACGCTTTAAACAGCAGTGCAACCCCTGAGCGACATTGCTCAGCGTGTGTATGACACTCAGAATTAGACCCATACAGGTCCAGCCACTTAAGTACATCTTTAACTTCTTCCTTGATTTTTTGAGACAGGTTCTATATTGACCAGACAGGATTTGGACCTGCTATTTTCTTTCCTCAGCCTCCCAAAATATTGGCACTACAAGCATGTGCGACCACACGTGGCTGCCCAATCTTTCTTGAATCTTAACATGGCTATGCAAGAAAAGTGTACTTAACCATTTAGGTAAGTATTGTGTTGAATCTCATTTAGTTAGGGAGCTGAGCCTTTCCATTCTTCTCCTCGTTCCTTCTGTTTCTGGCTAGAAAATTCTCTGTCATGATCAGGGCTCCACTCGTCATCCCAGGCTGCTGCCTCAGACAGAAGCTGCACCTGAGAGAGTGGAACACAAAGGTGGTATTTCTACCCCAACCCTAAGTATCTCTCAACTCACTTTTTATGACAAATAGACTTCTATGATGTGTGTCTGGAGCTTTGTATTTTTTACTGCTTTACGTGAATACAATCCTAGTAGACTAAGTTCGTCTATACGCATGAGTGAAATTTGTCTGCAATTTTTCACTTTTTAAATATCTATATAATGTTTTGAAGCAAGATATGATAATTTTGAAAAACAATTAGGAACTTTTGGTCTTTTTCTTAATTCTGAAATTAATTATACATTTATTTGCTATAGTTAAGCATAGTTTTAGAAGTACTTTGAGACTTTTCCCCTTGTATTAATATTCTCCTTACCTTTGTGGCAGTTAGCATTAGTATAATTTTATTCATCCATGCCAAATATTTTATTCAGATTATGTGTCATTCTAATATTTTACATTCTGTACTGTACAGTCATAGATGATATGTATTTGAGTATTTCATATTTTTCATACTTGATACATGCTTCCAAATTTGACAGTTTTTTCAAATATACAGAATTCAATTTTAGTCATCAGCTTGTTCTTTTGACACTGTTTCCACATTGCTAATATTTCAAATTCTGTATAGCTATGTGCTTCAAGATATGCAGTCCAGAACTTATTCAGAGACTTGAATCTTGATTGATCTAAGTTAATCATCCCTGTTTTATTCCTCTTCCCAGGGATTGGTTAAGCATCAGTTTGATATTTAATTTAGGATAAAAGGGAAATAAATTTGGAGCCTCTGTGACCATGATTCAAGTGGATGCGCCATCATCTCTAGAAGAAGACCACAAAAATAGTATAGCTTTTTATGTACATATCAGATCCTGCCCTTGACAAATTCTAACACATGGAGAAATTTAGAGTTAGCATCATAATGTAGGGTGGCCTAGCCACTCTGTGCATGGGGTAGCCTTATATTTAGATTTCATGTTCTATAAAATAATACATAATGTTCCTGATTTAGTTGATTAAATCAAGGATTTCTTAAATGTTAACTAAAGGCTTTATACTGATTTCTAATAGTCTTCTGGCATATATTTCATCTTCATGTTTAAAACAAATGTCCAACTATGTTTGTGCTGTCAATATTCTCAAATTGCATGTGAAATAATTTTGTTTAATATTTTTTTAATAATAAAACTTTCCTTCATGACCAAGTTTGTTCATTAAGTATAACAATATTGATGATGGTTGCAAGGTTAAAAATTATTTCATTGTTTGGTAACATATCAATATATATTTGCACATATACGTTAGATATGTATTTAAATTTGTATGTTTTGGTAATTTTTTGAGGAATATTGCTATCATTATTGGTTTTACAGAATTCAGGTAAAAAGAAATGGAATTTGTAAAATTATCATTTTTAAAAATTAAATATTTTTTTGCTTGTAATATAATCAATAGTTTGTCCCATATGTACATTCCCTTAATCATAAATGAAGTCTAATAAACTTTAAAACAATCTGTTTAGCTATTTAATTTTATTTTTGTAATCATAATTATTTTTTATTTCTTGATCTTCAAAGATCAACATTTCTTAAAATTTTCTTTTATTTACTTATTTTATTTTTTTTCTGTTATCAGGGTTTGAACTCACAACCTCCCACTTGCCAGGCAGGCACTTACACCACTAAGCTAAATCCTCAAACCCAAATTTTCCCTCTTAACATTGGTTTAACCTTATAGATTATTATTTATAAATTGTTTTTATTAGTGTATGTCTGTGATACATGAAAAATTTAGTAATTATGGGAAATTGGTACATGTGTACAATCTAGTAATAAGACTTTATTTCTGATTTTTTTCAATTTAGGGATAACTTTATATTTAATTATATTAAAAATTACTAAGCACATTAACTTCTAAGTGTCATCAATTTGTTTTGTTTATTATTTGAAGTATGCTAATTTTATGTGTGTATGTGTTATTTAAGTGCCATATATTCTTTAACAGAATCTACTTGAGTATAACTATTGCCATATAACTTGAATTTCATCTAAAGTATAAATTACTTTGTAGAAATATGTATGAAGATTTCTTTGAAGTGAATTTATTAATATTTACCTATAAATTATGATCAAATATATTTTTCATATCTAATCTGTGAATTAAGTTTAGATGATTTTTTTGTTACAGACTGTAAAACCTTACTTAAGAATTTTGTCTGTACATCTAATTATCCTTTTTCCTATGATTATAATTATTAGATGTATTTTATTTGTAAAAAACACTATTTGTATTTTCAGCAATTTATTCTTTATCTAAAAATAGTACTATGATGCAGCATTCTAAATACTTAAAATGGATTCTGCTAGATTAGTGTACTGACCAAAAGAAGGATGAAATGCATTTTGAAACTTTCATTGGCACCTCAATTACACTCTTGCAATATTGTTTTACCTGTGTGTATAATATTTGCTTACCATGAATGTTTTGAAATAACCTAAGTGACAAATGCATGCATACAAACTTTACATAATCTTTCAAATTTAAGTATTATCATTATTAATTACAGAGACAAAAATTATCTTTAACTTTTCCCTTTAATCTTGAAGTTTACTCTAAGTGTAATTGCTTTCCTAATTTATCTTATTAATGAACTATATTTTAACATATGTCACAACTTCTTAGGTATAATTAACATCACTTTATTTTATTTAGATGTATATAAGAGATGAGTAAGTATAAATTGAAGGCCAATAGATGTTGTAAAAATGTTCAGGAATTGCTAAGAATTACACTTTTTAGGTGCATTATTTAATGTATACACATTGATTTACCAAAATATTTATAGTGTCAATTTTGTTTTCAATATAACCAATAATTTGAGAATGATATGATGAAATAGGTAATAAGCAATAATTAAACTGGCTAAGCACAGAATTTCTTTTTTTTTCTTTCTTTTTTTTTCTACCAGGGATTGAACTCATGACCTCATGCTTGCCAGGGAGGTGCTTAGAGTGCTGAGATAAATCCCCGGCCCTAAGCACAGAATTTCATGAAACCAAAATAAGGGTCAAATTACCCAGTGTTATCAGGGATCTGCAACGCTGTGCTGTTTTCAGGGGTCCTTTCCAGGCTCTTGTTGTCCTGAACAAAGAATTGGTTAATAGAAGTGCAAAACATAGCAAGGTTTTACATTTTTTAAGGTTCTAGAGGTCGGAAGAGGAGTATGCTAGAGAGAGTGCAAAGCAGACTGGTAAAAAGACTCACGGGCTACTAGGTTAATAGCTACCATCTTAATATCTCCCATTCTGCCCTCAGATCTAGGTTACCATACCAATAATCTGATTCATCTCACCTCAGAGGAATGGGCGATAGCATTTTCTGACTGGTCCTAGGTGCAGGGCTTGCAAACTATTCTATGCCTGTGTCCTGGACCTGTGTGATGGATGGACAAATCTTAATCACTCGCCAACTGACTTGTTGCAGCCTAATCTTCCACTTTGGTTGGAAACTATCTTCCTTTGAAAACAATATAGGGCATAATGAAGAAGAGCACATGAAAATTATACAGCAGTTTTCTCTATACATATATCAAATGATCTTTTTGTACAGCAAGCAAATTAAATGAGACAACTTTACTGAAATAAAAGAAGAAAGTCCAAGTAACAATGAACATGCTCAAAGGATATATTATCAAATAAATACTCAAATAATGTCTAGGTTCTATTGGTAAAAAATTCCTTCATGCATGCATGCATTTTATTAAAATATTGAACAAATGAAGCTCTGACAGCAATAGAACATTTAAAAATAAATGTACATATGTATGACTATGTGTTTATCTTAGGCTATGAAATAGCTAGAACTGCAGGCCCTGCAGTGTTATTTACCAAGGTCAGAATAACAAAAGACAGGAATGTTCTCAGATTAAAAGACCCTGTCAAGAGGGAAAAGCAGGAAAGTTTTCAAGAGAGGAATAATTTCATCAGGGTGAGATTAAGGATGTGGAAAAGGAGCCTAGGCAAACAATCTAGGTATCTCAGGAATGCCTGTCCTCAATCCCCTAATTCCCCCCGATCTTTTAGCAGCACTTGTATCTGAAGTTGTACATTAAAGTCAGAAACTGACAAGTCCATTTTCTCTGGTCTCATGGAAGCCCCTTCAGTGTTAGATAATGACACCTATACACGTTAACTCTTTGAGAGTAGATGAGTTACGGTTCACTGGGGACAAAGTCTATGTCTTACATTTATTTCTGTCTGTGTTGTTTCCAGACAACTTTAGTACAATGTTTCACGACTGTCCACAACATGCTGGGCAGGGTTGTGTCAGCAGTGAAATTATGCTGCTATGAGTATTAAAGTTTTTTGTCACCATATATACTGTTTATACTCATAAAAATACATACACACATCTATGCATATAGAGTCCAATGATGTACATAATTATTCTACATATAAGTTCTGAAGGTGAGAATAAGACAATTTAAGTGACACTGGAGAAATATATTGAATTTGTGATGTCTGAATGTTCAAAATAAACAAAATACATTTTTACAGATTTTTAAATTTATTTTCATGGAGCACTATACGTGTGGACTTTTAGAATGATACAGGGTTACATTTACATGGGGTTACATGTGTT
Source organism: Dolichotis patagonum (assembly GCA_004027295.1). Lineage (NCBI taxonomy): Eukaryota > Metazoa > Chordata > Mammalia > Rodentia > Caviidae > Dolichotis > Dolichotis patagonum. The sequence continues at coordinate 71,819 of PVJX010001151.1, read as the reverse complement.
CCAAATCATCTTCTTTTAAATTTTCACTTATTTATTAAAAATATGTCACATTTATTTTCCCTAGAAACATAAAATTGTGATCCAAATCACACTCTCAATGAAGATATAATTTGATATTTCTGGAGTTTTAACATATTTTAAAATAATGGGATAAAAGTGAAATTTAAGCATTTGGCCCAAAAGTCTGTCGTATTACTGTCATTTTAAAATGTAGCATTGGCTGACTTGTGTCCTCTCTCGTCTAGGGCTTGGCTCAGGAAGAAATATAGCATCCTGGCTTTTATGTCAGCCTGGGATGATTCAGCAGAACTAATTAGCAATTGAAGTTTGTTTTCTCTTGGATTATTTCAGTTGATGTCGTATCTACAGCTTTTCAGGAACAGACATCAATGATACATTTTCTAAATTGATTTTGTAGTGTTTGTTTCTCATTGTTCAATAGTTTCGATTTAGGGGAGAATACACTGGACGTATTATGGTTTGTGCCTGTAGATTGTAGTGCCTTGAGCAAAGTGATTAGCAGTTATTTTGTTATACAGTTCAATATTATCAACATACATTCTCCAGTTTGCATAAGAAGTTCTCTGAAGGTCAGATTCCTCAATGTCGTGGCTTATGGTCAACAGTGAACACAGAAAGTTCTGATGATAAGAAATTATGATTGACATTTGACAGAGTTAAAACTATTACTCAAAAAGAAACTACATAAAAAACTAAAAATATTAGCAATAATTGTCCAACCCAAATTTCCAACCTTAAATTTCTCAGCTGTAGGGATTCATTGTTTCAATGTAAGCATCATACATCTGCTTCACATCTTGCTATTTAACTTTCTGTCTTGTTTGATTAATGATGTGATAACACCAGATGCTAAGCCACCAAAAACGGCAGTGGTTTTATAAATTACTGTTCAGTGGCAAGATAGAGTGAACATTTTTGTATTTTTTTAACAATTTGTTTTGCTTGTGTTCATCTTTTACAGAATGGTTAATACTCTTATTTGGATAATACTGATGAATACCAGGGGCTCCAACTCCCACAATTCCAGCAGTTTCTATCCATACCATCTACAGTTTTCAGGATTGTTGCTTGTTAGTTTCTTGCCCCTTTAGGATATACTCCCTTCAGTCATTTATATTCTGTTTTACTATATGTGAAACATATGGTAAAATACGACAATAAGAAACGCAATATATCACAGGCAGCTAAGTTACATAGAAATTGATAGCCAGTCAGACAAGATGGGCCCTTCAAGAATCAGTACATATGATGAAGACACGTCAAAAACTGTGGCAGAAGGTGCATCTGAAGAAGGAAAGACCTCAAGATAAAGTCACAGTGGCCAGACATGCATACCTCTGTAAGGCACGAACAGAAACTAGAGATTATATTGTATCTTGTGTCATTCAGTCCATTAAATAGAGATATGCATCAGGTATGCAGGGGAGTTATCAGAGAATCTACACATCCCTTCCCAAAAATATTCCTCTTTTAGAAGTCATAGGTAAGTCAAGGTTAATGATTCCAGCCATAAGCCTAGGCACATGCTTTACCTTCGTGGATCAATAGTAGCTAAATGGCCATGCTTCTTATCGTATTGGTTGATTATAATTTGACCCATGTTGTACACACTTCATCATTTTGCTCTGTAAAACATTCTTGGAGAAAACAACAACTATGGCAATCCACTTTCAGGACCCTACGTGTCTCTCAGGAGTTTTCTGTCAGTAAACCTTTCCTACTTTTAAACTTCATTGTTCTGTGGAATTCATTCTTTGATTTCAAGGGACATAAATTCATCACATCTGACATCTACCAGGTTAAGAGTTATTTTTCGCCTATGTCACTAAGAAACTTGCTACTGCATACTCTACTTCAGAAATAGATTAGTTTATTATTCATTCAACAAGTATATTCTGATTATATATTACAGATCCATAACAAATTATGTATGTTAAAGATTATATAGCAAGTACTACTTTACCATAAAAAAGAGTAGGCTTGACACTATACCATTAAGGGAAATAAATCAGTGAAATAGGAAGAAAATATTCAAAGGGGTAATGGAACAAGGGAAGAAAGGAGAAAAGGAAGGAAAGAAAAAGTAAAAATAAATGAGAAAAGAAGGAAAAATGGAAATAAAGCTTTTGGAATGGAGAGAGGAAGAGGGGTAGAAAGGAGGGTAGGAGAATGGGAAGAAAAAAGAATAAAGATCTTTCACGTATAGGTATAAATTCCCTACAATTAATGTGATCATCATGTATACTTAAAATGGACCAATAAAGTTATTTTCTTTGAAAAATAACATTGCTTTGATGAACAAATATGTAATGTTCTCCTATTATTTTTCTACTTTATTACTTTAAATTCAAATCATTTTTGTGAAACGCTAAGCATCTTTTCTGTTGAAACCACGTTTAACTGCCTTGTCAAGTGCTCTATGTTTTGGAACATTTTTTACACTCTATTCTTAGTCACTGCCTCATTTCTGATTTTCACCTTTTTTCTCCTTACAGTTTTGTATTAAAATTCACTCATTTACTTTCCTATATGTGGAATTATCACTCAATTACTACTTCTAATGGAAAATATAAGATCACCAATATTCATTTTTGTCTTAAAAAATTAAAAACTGTAGAAAACTGAGGAAAGTTTTGAAAACCAAGCTTCAAAACATCTTCCTCAAATGCTGTCCCAAAATGTAATTCCATGGTCTCTTTCATCTTTGTATATTGATTTCTATGTGTTCTAATATCTTAATAACCCAATATATAGTGAGCAATTACAGATTGAAGTATAGTAATATACCAGTATTTCATTTACCAAAATATGTTTCACATAGTAGATTTTTTTCCCTTTGCAAAGCATTTACACTGAGCTGTGTCCTTGGCTCCTCTTCATCACTAACTTGCCCAGGTGGGATTCGAATTTGATTCTCTTCACTCAACCTCCTGGACTGCAGGTAGAGTTCCTTATTTGTTTTGTTTTGTTTTGTTTTGTTTTGTTTGCTTTGTTTAATTTTTTGTATTGAGTTGAATTGTGTTTCAAGTTCTAATCTTAATTACTTTTGAACATGTCAGTAAGAAAAGAATTTTTGAAAAGATCAAGTTAAGATAAGATCACAGGCCCTAGCCAACTACGCTTGATATCCTTAAGAAAAGGAGAAGTTTGTGTATAGGAATAGAAATGAACAGAAAAGAACTTTATATCACCATGAAAGCAAAGCAATGCTCTAGGTGGGCAGAAACAAACTGAAAATCTGAAAGATTGTCAACTATCGATCAGACATGGAGACACACATGGAAAATAATCATCCTTACAACTCCTAGAAGGAATTAGTCTTTGTGATAGGTCAATTCATGCAATTTCTGTGGTTCAGTTCTGCAAGTGGATTTTGAGTATACTAGCTTCCCTTTCAACATCGCTTCACATGAAGCTAGTAACTAGTTCAGAGTTAACTTTTACTCACAATGAAGAGAAACTCAAGAGAGCCATTGGTGGTTCCATTTTACAAAGATTAGACCTGGTAGAAACATGGTATCATCTTCAGGTAAGGAGAAATTGCTATTCTCTAGTCTTATTAGTAGGCAATGAACTAGAAAGTTGGACAGTTCCCTGAACCATTTGATTTTCCTCAATTAATCTCCACTCTTTGTGGCTATTGTCTTACTTTTTACAAGACATAAAAGTGTGCTTTCACTCTACTTTATAAGCCAGAAACATGCAGAAGCAGTTGCTGAACTTTGGTTTTTAATGCACTGAGCATAGCATATACAAAAATATGTGGTTCTTTCACACCAAATAACATTATTCACTTCATTCTGTATCTCAATATAGGAAGTTAGTATCATTACTTAGTCTTATTTCTACTTTAAATTATCTAAGACTTCAGAAGTTACTTGTGTAATTCAATAATTTTCATCCTTTCACCTTTATCCTCATGCTGTTATGATGTCACAGTCTTTCCTTCAGTAGTTCCTTTTTTCATTGTGAATCCAGGTCCATCAAGGAATATTGTCATTGGCTAGATCATCAAATTCCCATTGTAAAATATGAGGCAACTGACCAGAAAACCAATTCTTAATATCATACTTTTCTTAGAGAGTATTTTGTTAATAATTTATTCTGATTCTCTTTCCTATATAAAAATTTATTTGGTTGTAACTAGTAATGATCTTTTTTATTTAGTGTAATAAAAAATAGTGAAACAATATAGGAAAATATAAAAGATTTAAGGAATAGTTGAAGCAATAACACTTGAACAGAGATAAACTAGAAAAAATAGAAAGATTTATAAGCACCAAACATTGGTTGTTATTGATAGACAAAACTAATTTTGTAAGATACAAGTCTGTTGTTACAAATAAGCTAATAAATTTTCCTGTTGTTCTAAGTTTGCTTACAAGAAATGATTGTTCTTTGTGTAGTATAGACAAAGTATAGCTTTATTTTCTTTTTCTAATTCAGTGATCCCCTATATAAGGGAAAAATAACAGGTGCCTGTTATACAAACAGGTAAGTCTAAAATAGCTGACTCCATAAATGTAAAACTCATGCAAAAGAGGAACAGAGTATTTATATTTCCAAATTAGCTCTCAATTCTGTGGTAGAAGAAGTTCTAAAAGAGAACATGAGAGGAGTTTAGTAAGTGGCAAAGCCAAAGAGTGAAGAAAAATTGACTCTTTGGGGCAACTGGAATCAGGAACGATGGAAATAGTACCATTTTCTATTGTCATGATTTTCATCTTTCCACTGTGTATATTGTACCTCACTCATTCATAATAAATTCCCATACTTGATGAATAATGAAGTTGCATATGACTTCAAGTTTACAGAATTACAGTGTTGATTCAGGAGGAGGAATGATGTAGAATTTAAAAATTACAGGGAAAAGTAAACTCTAGTTACTTGCCACTTTCTATGGGTAGAAGACCACAAAACCATGAGTGGTAGAAGTATCCCTAGTTTGCCCTACAATTGTTGAAAGTTTTTTGTTGTACTCTGGAAAATATTCTGGTTGAGTCAATAAATTTGTGTTCGGTGTAGGTTCTGTGATTGATAGCATGATCAAATCCTAAATGCAAGGTACTTTGGTAGTTAACTGGGCCAATACATAGTAACCATGAAAGGTCTCTTTCCCCAATAGTAAGCCATGTGCTTGGTTGAAAGAGCCTTCTGATTTCTGGGGAGATTACCAGTTACATCACATAGTACCATTTTTCCTGTGGAATTTGCAGAAATGATAAAATGAACCCAGCTTTTGCTTGTAACACATTATTTTACTGTCATAAGGCAAACAGATCCACAGATTTATAAAATGACCAAATACCTCATAGTACTACCTCCACACCTTTGTTTTACAGAAAAAAGTATCTGGCTGTTCAGGACTGGGAACATTGCAGAGACCAGCAGCTCAGCCTGGGCTGTTCTGGACTAGAAACATCCCGGGAACCAGCAGCTCAGCAGGGCTGTTGGGGACTGGGAACATCGCGGAGACCAGCAGCTTGGTCCTGGCTGTTTGGGACTAGTAGGCCCGCCCTTGGTGCACAGGGAACATTGTGGAGACCAGCAGCTCAGCCACAGGCGGTTCAGGACTGCAAACATCCTGGGGACCTGCTGAGAGCTGGGGCTGCTCAGGAGTGTGAGGCCCACCCTTCACCCACAGAGAATATGCAGGGACCAGTGGCAGAGGGCCGGAGGTGCCTGGGACTGCCACTGATGGGCCCACCCCTCTCCTCCAGGAACATCTAGGAAGCCTGCACAGGCCTGAGCTGCCTGGGACGGAATCTGCTGGACCCGCCCTTCCCCCGGGAACATTGAACTACAGTAGAATAACATGCTGGCTTGATGAGAGGCTCAGGAACCTCTCACCCAAACAGAAGATGTGATAAGGCTTCAGTCAGTGTGATGAGTTTCCCCATAAAATAGAGGTCTGTGGAGGGTAAATAGGAGCAGAAAACTCCCTCCAAGTGTAAGACCTTGGCTAACAAGGCAAGAGAGTGTGTAACACCCTCCCCCACACAGAGAACATCAGACAGGTTGAGGAGTGTGCCAATATCACCCCACCACAATTTAGAGGAAATTAAAAGAACTTGTGAGAACCCCAGTGACACAATAGGGCCTCAACTGACAAAAACACTATAGCCAGGGAGACCTGGTGACCTGCCACAAACTGAAGATATAAAAACAGCAGAAACTAAGAGTTGCCCTACATCAATACTTCTGGGCAAGTTAGCCGAGAAAGAATATAGGACTCATCCAACAGGCATGGTAGGAGCAATTCAGGAGACTGGATCTCCTCTTCATAGGGGTACCCACAATTTGACAATCATCAACCACATAGTAGAATCCTAAAACACACACTACAGAAAGTTGTGACTGTTGGAATAGAAAGCCCAGAAATTTACCCAAATGGTGACAATGACAGAATGAAAAGGCAAAATGCAATCCCGAACATCTAGTCCATCAGGGGAAAGTGCAGGTGATAATGAAATAGAGGACCCTAAAATTCATACATCAGAAATCTCTGAAAAGATATCAAATGAAGTAAAGAAACAAATCCATGAGGCTCTAGAAGAACTCAAATTAGAAATAATGTCTATGTAAAGACAAAAGTAACAACCATAGTAAATGAGCTGCTTGACATAGCTAGAGAAGAAATAGATAAGAAACTACAGGAGCATGGGAAATTGATTGAAACTTTGAACGTACAATGCAGAAAACAAGCAGAATCTATGAAACAAATTGAAAGAGAGATGCAAGAAACAAAAAGTTGTATTGAAAGCCGGCAAAGCTGTTTGAATGAAGCTGAGGATAGAATTTTGGACCTTGAGGACAGGATCACAGATAGCGACCTTGAAAGGATAGCACTTATAAAAAAACAAAGCAGCATGAAATGACAATCCAACAGCCACAAGATTATGCCAGGAGAAACAATGTTAGAGTAATAGGCATCAGTGAGGAGACAGGAGGCAATGCAAAGGATATAGCTAAGCTGTTCACAGAAATAATGGCAGAAAATTTCCCAAACATGGAGGAAAAATCAGATATACAAATAAGTGAGGCATATAGAATGCCACACAGTCATAACCAACATAAACCTACACACAGATATATAATAATAAAGATCACAGACATACAACATAAAAACAGAATACTAAAAGATGTTAGAGAAAAGACACAACTCACCTATCAAGGAAAGCCTATTAGAATCACAGCAGACTTCTCAGCACAAACTTTCAGATTAGGACTAGCTTAGAGTGAAGTGTTTCAAGCCCTAAAAGAAAACAACTTTCAACCTAGACTGACATACCAAGCAAAACTGTCTTTCAAATTTAATGGAGAAACAAGGTACTTCCATGATAAAGAACAACTAAAGAAATTCATATCCACCAAACCAACCTTAGACAGAGTGCTGAAGGACATCCTAGATAGAGATAAAAATGACCACAATCTTCAGAAGAAGAACAGCAGAAAGAAATATCCAGGCGGGAGAAGAAAGTAAACAAGGGATAAAATCACACAACATGGCAAGGTCAAGCCAGTATATATCAGTGATATCTATAAATGAAAATGGGCTCAATTCACCTATCAAAAGACATAGGTTGACAGAATGGATCAAGAAACAGGATCCCACAATATGCTGTATACAAGAAATGCACCTGACTGAAAAACAAACTCATAGATTAAAAGTCAAAGGATGGAAAACAGTATTCCATGCAACAGTAACCCAGAAAAAAGCAAGGGCAATTATTCTATTTGCAGACAATGTGAATGTCAAACCTAAAATGATTAAAAGAGACAATGAAGGTCACTACATACTCGTAAGTGGAAAAATTCAAGAGGAAGAACTAACAATTATAAATATACATGCACCAAACACAGGAGCACCCAACTATATAAGACAGATACTAAAGGACATTAAAAACCAAATACACAAGAACACAATTATTACAGGGGACCTTAAAAGCCCACTGTCACAAAGACATAGATCAACTAGACAAAAAAATCAGCCAAGAAATAATAGAACTGAGTCATATCAATGAGCAATTGGACTTAGTAGATGTTTACAGAGTGTTCCACCCAACCAAATCAGAATACATATTCTTCTCAGCTACCCACAGGACATGCTCCAAAATAGAGCATATATTAACCCATAAAATATACTTAAGTAAATGCAAAGGTATTGAGATTGTCCCATGCATCCTATGTGACCATAGCACACTGAAATTGGAAATTAATGGCAAAAGAAAAAATTATGCAAAACTGGCATAAATACATGGAAATTAAATAACAAGCTTTTGAACAACCAGTGGGCTACAGATGAAATTAAAAAAGTAATAAAGCAATACCTACAATTCAGTGAAAATCCGGAAAAAACCTACTGTAATCTGTGGGATGCAATGAAAGTGGTCTTAAGAGGGAAATATATAGCAATACATTGTCATATCAAGAAAACAGAATAAGCACAAATAAACGATCTAATGCTGCATCTCAAGCTTCTAGAAAAAGAAGAGAAAATTAAATCTAAAGCTCATAGAAGAGAGGAAATTGTAAAGATTAGAGCAGAAATCAATGCAATTGAAACTTAAAAAATTACAAAGAATTAATGAATCAAAAAGCTGGATTTTAAGAGAATAATCAAAATTGACACATCTCCAGCTAACTTTATCAAGAAAAAGAAAGAAAAAAACACAAATTTATGCAATAAGGATCGAAAAGAGGGAAATTACTACAGATCCCATGGAAATTCAAAAGATCATGAGCACCTACTTTGAAAATCTCTACTCACATAGAGAGGAAAACAGAGATGAAATGGACAGATTTCTAGAAATATATGAACTACCAAAGCTCAAACAAGAAGATATAGCAATTTTGAAAAACCCAATATCAGCTATTGAAATTGAAAACATAATAAAAAACTTATCAACAAAGAAAAGCCCAGGTCCTGATGGATTCACGGCTGAATTCTACAAGAAATTTAGAGAAGACTTGATGCCAATACTCCTTAATGAAATTGAAATTGAAATTGAAAAGTAAGCAATCCTCCCTAATTCATTCCTAGAGGCAAGTATTACTGTGATACGAAAACCAGACAAAGACGCAACCAAAAAGGAGAACTATAGGCCATTCTCACTAATGAACATAGATGCAAAGAGTGTCAATAAAATATTGGCAAATAGAGTGCAGCAAATCATCAAGAAGATTATACATCATGACCAAGTGGGGTTCATTCCAAGAATGCAGGGATGGTTTAACATATGCAAATCAATAAATGTAATACACCACATCAACAAAGCCAAAAACAAACACCACATGGTCATCTCAATAGATGCAGAAAAAGCTTTTGATAAGGTCCAGCACATGTTCATGATAAAAACCCTTCAGAAACTCGGAATACACGGTGTCTACCTCAACCTTATAAAGGCCATCTATGACAAACCAACAGCCAATATTAACTAAATGGACAAAAACTGAAAGCTTTCACTTTAAAATCAAGAACAAGAAAAGAAAGTCCACTATCACCACTCCTATTTAATATAGTTCAGGAAACACTAGCCAGGGCAATCTGATAAGAAAAAGAAAGAAAAGGAATAAAGATAGAAAAGGAAGGAATTAAATTATCACTACTTGCAGATGATATGACACTCTATATAGAAGACCCAAAAAACTCCATTAAAAGACTACTAGAGGTAATAAACAAATTCATCAGTGTAGCTGGATACAAAATCAACGCTCAACAATCAATAGCATTCCTGTACACAAACAAGAACCTCACCGAGAGAGAAATTCTGGAAATATCACCCTTCACAATAACATCTGAAAAAAAAGAAATAGTAAGGAATCAACTTAACAAAAAATGTAAAAGACCTGTATACTGAAAATATACTATGCTAAAAAAGGAGATTGAGGAGGATATTAGAAAACAGAAAGATGTTCCATGCTCTTGGCGAGGAAGAACCAACATTGTGAAAATGGCTATACTCCCAAAACTGTTATACAGATTTAATGCAATCCCAATCAAAATACCATTGACATACCTCACAGATCTAGAGAAAACAATCCTAAAATTCATTTGGAACTAGAAGAAACCTAGAATAGCTAAGGCAATTCTGGGCAATAAAGGCAAGGCAGGAGACATCTCAATTCCTGACCGAAACTGTACTACAAAACCACATTGGTAGAATCAACATGGTACTGCCAATGAAATAGACCTGAGGATCAATGGAACACATTAGAAGATATAAGTATAGGTACAAAGACACTCAGCCACCTGAGAGTTGACAAAGGGGCTAAACATGTTCACTGGAGAAAGGATAGCCTCTTTAATAAATGATGCTGGAAAAATTGGCTCTCCACATGCAGAAGACTGAAACTAGATTTATGCCCATCACCATGCACAAAACTAAAGTTTAAATGGATCAAAAACCTAAACATTAAAACAGAAACACTAAATCTACTAGAAGATAAGGTAGGTAGAAATCTTGGAGACATAGGTGTAGGCAGAGAATTCATGAACAAAATGTGAACTGCATGGGAAACACTTCAGAGAATCAATAACTGGATCTCATATTATTGAAAAGTTTCTGCACTTCAAAAGAAATCACCATCAGAGTGAAAAGAAAACCCACAGAATGGGAAAGAATTTTAACCAGCAACCCCTCAGAAAAAGGACTTATATCAAGAACATGTAAAGAATTGAAAAACATCAACCCCCCCAGATTCAAAGACCCTCTCCAAAAATGGGCATTTGAGATGAACACACAGTTCTCAGATGAAGATATACAAATGGCAAATAAATACATGAAGAAATGTTCACCATCACTGGTCATTAGAGAAATGCAAATTAAAACCACATTGAGATATCATCTCACACAGGACAGAATAGATGCCATCAAGAAATCAACTAATAACAAATGTTGGTAAGGCTGTGGGGAAAAAGGAACACTGCTCCACTGTTGATGGGAGTGCAGACTGGTGCAATCACTATGTAAATTAGTATGGAGAATTCTCAGAAGTCTTGGATTGGAAGGTCCACTCAACCCAGCTATTCCCCTCCTGGGTATTTTCCCAGAGAAACTGAAAAGTTCATATCACAGTGATATATGTGCACCCATGTTCATAGCAGCACAATTTATAATAGCTGAATCTGGATCAAGATGCCCATCAACTGCAGAGTGAATGAAAGAGATGTGGTATTTTTACACAATGGAATATTACTCAGCTATGAAAAAGGATGATCTTGAGGCCTTCATAGGGAAATTGAGACAACTTGAGACTATCCTCATTAGTGAAATAAATAAGAATCATATTTATAAATATCACATTTTGTCTCTAGTATAAATAGTAATAAGAACTGTAGGAGTAATAAAATCCAAAATGTGAAATTCCTACTGTAAAAAGGAGAGGAAAAGAAAGTGCTGTAAAGTATATAACTGCATGTGTGTTTAAGTGTGTAAGATACATGACCATATTACTGTTTTTGTTAGAATGTTGAGCATAACTGTTAACAGTCTCACTCTTTGAATGTCTACTTTGTATGCTTTAATTTTGTAACTTGAACAACTATTTCCAATGATGACAATATGTAACTTATCAAGTGGCGATTTCTTAGTGTTTGGGTTTTTTTTTTTGTTTTTGGTTTTTTTTTTTGGTTTTTTGTTTGTTTTGTTTTGCATGCTAATCTTTTTTTTTTTTTTTTTCCTTTCCCCTTTGGAATTCTGTATTGTCGCTACCCTCTTTCTGTTTTGTTTGGTTGTTTTTTTTCTCTTTAAATAAAATTTAAAAAAATAACAGAAAAAAAGTTTCTGATATACACTTTGAGGAAGATAATTCAAATGCTGTGCATTAACTTTACTAAAAAGTGGAAGGAGAAGAAGAAGACACATCTGGTTAACCTACTGAAAAGAACAGGTAGCTAGTTAATTTAATTTGTCTTCTGAAATCAGTAAATAGTGACTTCTTTTTGTTTGTGTTAAATATGGATGCTAGCGGAGTGTGAGTCTAATTCTCTCAACTGAGAAACAACCTTTTCAATTTTTGTCCCTGTTGTTCTGATCTAAAGGAAAAAAGAGAGCAAACAACTTTATACTTTCTAATCCAAGAAAATTAAAAAAGGAAGATTTTTGTAAGCAGCTAAGAGAGTCAGTGCATGATCAGATTTCTCCAAGCTTCAGGGATAAAGCAGAGAAGGCCTCGATAAATACAGTATGTTGTAGCCAAACTCACAAAAAAACCCACTTAGTACTATACTTAGAATTCATGATAAGGTGGGGAAATATGCATGGTTAGTGATACAGGTACTCAGTCATTTATAACCTGTACAGCAAACTGTAAACTTTAGGTCAGGAGGAAAACAAAAAGAGCAACAGCCTAACCAGAGGGTCCAGGCTGGGCGCTGATTTAGACCTGTGTGCTCTCCACAGCTTCCCGAGCTCACAAGTGGAGTTTTGGAGGGAAATTCTGTCAGGATCACTGGGCTTATCCCTTAAGTTGTGGATGTCAGGTACTGGATCTTGGTGATGAAACAGTTACTAAACAGTTACTAAAACAGGCCGTCTGTTACATACTGTCATCATTGGAAATAGTTGTTCAAGTTACAAAATTAAAGCATACAAAGTAGACATTCAAAGAGTGAGACTGTTAACAGTTCTGCTCAACATTCTAACAAAAACAGAAATCTGAGAGCTAGGTTAATATTAGACTTTTGCTTAATAAATTTTTGAATGAATTGTTGAGGACTAAACGTGGCTCATATATTTACACATCAGTGCCATGTTATATTTCGGCCATTATAACAAAGTACCATAAAAAAGGGTTTTATAAATAGCAGAAATTTGTGTCTCACAATTCCAGAGGTGGAGAAGCCCAAGACCAAATTGCTGGACATTCTGCTTCATAGATGCTGCCTTCTGCCTGCATAGCCTTCTGGTGAAGGGGGCAAGGCGCCCACTGTGTTCTCCGGGGAATGCCACAGTGCCAGCCATTAGACTAAGTCCACCGGCTTCCTTCACACTCAGGCCCCTGGCTGGCAATTCAGTGCGGGCCACTGAGCCTTCCCTGAGGGTGGGGGCTTCAGCTGAGGCACGACTTAGACTGGTTTTTAAAACAAATATTCCAAGAGAAAGTAAAAATGATCACTTTCCTTGGTACGGGGCACAGAAGTTGGCATAGTACCATTTCCTTCTGATTCCATTCGCTAACAAAGATTGGAATTGGGGAGGGAACTAGATGTAACAGTGCAAGTATTACATGTATTTGAGCACTCTGTTTTAAAAGAAATATTACTGCAGTTATTGCTAAATTCCCTGGTGGAAACTTACTTTCACAGATTAATATGGTGTTATGTTTAAATTTTGGATAAAGTTTTATGACAGCATGAAAGGCGAACCCCACACATGAACTCTCATTAGAAACCTCGTGACTTCAGTGTTGTAGAGATTAGAGACCTTTGCACTCAGTTCAGATTTGTAGCAACTAAATAAAGCTGCTCTGGAAAAAAAAAATCATCCTTATACTACTATGCATCATATCCTTGAAAAACAAGTTGATGAGAATGTGATGTGTAACCCTGGGTCTAGTTTTTCATTTTGAGAAACTAAACCTCATCCTGTATCAACTAACACTATTAAGTGACCTTTTCTATCACTTTAACCAACATAAAAATTTCTCTTAAAATTTCATTTCTACTGAGGGTATTGCCCTTTAGACTATGTCTCACCTACAATCAAATCTAGCTTTCTGAATTGTGTCAGTTTGTGTTGCAGTACTTCTTACCCGGCTGGTTTTCCAGCCAGTGCAACTAAGCTTCAACATGTAGGAATCACTTTACCATGGGGAACTGCATGGGACAAAGAAGTCTATTAGACCATGTAAATGGTAAAACACTGTCTCCAAGACAGGCATACGTTTTTCAATTATATAAAACAGAGAAATATCTTTCTGATATGGCAAATTATTTTTTATGTCTCAAATTGGTCAAAGATTATTACCCAGAATTTACTAAAATGAGGTTATGCAAAATGGCTTATCTGTTAATTAATTTCAGTATTACTAATATTAAATTTAGAAGAGCTAGATTTTAGATAAATTCCTCTATTTAAAAAATTTAGTTGTTTTGATTTTAGAATATGTGGAAAGTTGTCAGAGTCAAGGAAAGTGACAAACTCTAAGACAGGATAACACAGTTTAAAGCTCAGATAGCTCTAGACAAGTTCTTGAATGAAGAAGTCAACTCTCAGCAATTTTCAAATATATTTTTCATCTTCTATCTACAATGGACACAATCATTTCCAGTGTTCTGAATAATCATATTAGACATGAGTATTTCTGATTTCAGACTCAAACTATATTTTGAGAACCAGGACAATGAATTTAGTGTTACTTCAAATTTTCACTACCTGTAATATCTATATTTAAAATCAGTTTATATAAGTTATTCATTAGGATTTTCTAAATAAAATTTTATAGACTAACTGCCAATTTTATAGTATAACACACATGTATACCGCTTGTGGTTTTCTCTGAATCACACTTTAAAAACAACAAAGTATTAAGCTTGAAAAAATCACATGAAAACTACCATCCAACCCAAGAACAAAAAGATGTGTTTATGTAATTATGTGGAGGAAAATGACAGCTAGATTCCAGTTGAGGAATTAGGTCAATGATAGCTTAATCTTGACAGAGCTAACTTTTAAAATTGTTTTTTTATTTCCCACATCATCTTGTATGAAATGTTTCTGTAGTTTCTGTTCTATGCTGCAAAGCAGGAACATGAGCTCTTTCTCAGTGCTGTCTAGGGAGTCTCTCATCTTCTGATTAAACAGGCTGGAAAGTTGGTAAAAAGTTCCTCCTTTTCTAACCTGGAACAGAAGGTGGGTGTGTCACAGGTAAAAGCACACGTCGGGCTAAAGTGCAAGTTAATCTCAGAGCCAATGTCCTAAAGGAACTGGGGTCTGCACTGTGTGTCAAGTTCCAATATATACTGGATGCCTAGAACCTCAGCTTTCAGAAGTCCGAGACAGGAGGATCATTGTGAGTTAGAGGCTAGCCTGGGCTACCTAGTGAGCTCAAAGCTTGCCTGAAATACATAGCAAGACCATGTCTCAAAAAAAAAAAAAAGTCGCAATATAATCAGTATAACTCTGCAGCCTCCCTGCCCTAAGGTATTTTCTCTAAACCTTCTCATCTTGCCTTCCATTCTTTATACTGGGCACAACACTTGTTATTTAAATTAGCTGTTAAAAACTGAAAATTTCTCCTTACAGAAGGAAATGATGAAAAACATGAGAAATAATGAAGCACTATCAATGGAAGACATTGACATAACATAATAACATAATAACATTGACATAACATAACATAATTGACATTGACATAAACAGAACAGCACTAAGTGAGGAGCAGAACTAAGAATTTAGATTATATATACTAAATATTTCATGAGAACTAATGGATACAACTGGAGCTATAAGGTGGAAATAAGGCATCCTAACGTATTCTCTGCTGGAAATACCGTGAATGAAAAGCACTATGGTTGAAATAAAGAACTCAGCAATGGGATGGATCAAGCCTGGGGCTGGGGATTCTGCAAGTGTTATTATATATATTTCTTATTTATCATTCTACCATGTAGCTAGAGACCACATTGGGCCTTGTAACGGTCCACATGATAATGTTCCAATTCTGACTCCCTTATTATTGAATGTGAGCACCTGAACACATTATTTTAAAGTTTTTGTGTATCAACTTTGTTATAATAAGAATACTGCAAGTTTTGGTTTTTGGTTTTTCGTTTGTTTGTTTGTTTGTTTGTTTATTTTGGTACTGAAGATTGAACTCATGTCCTCACACTTGCCAAGCAGCTGTCTTCCTTTAAAAAAAAAAAGAATTGTGTTCATTCTTGCTGCATATTTACCAAAGAATTGGTTCTATAATTTACCTAAATATTTAATAGATTTCATCAGTAAAGACACATGGGCTTGAAGTTTATTTGTTTTTTATTTCTTTGTTTTTCTGGGAAAATCTCAGCCTACAAATTAAATTATTTTACAAGGCTATTTATTTCATCTATTTCTTCTTGAAAGAGCTTCAGTTATTTCTGTCTTTCAAATAATTGGCTGTAAAATACATGACACACAATAAATAAGTTGTGACTCATCAAGTGGTTCATAATTGGAAATTTGTAACTTTGATTTTCCTTAGTCTAACCAGATGCTTATCAATTGTTATGGTTGATACATGGTGTCCACTTGAGAAGTTTAGAAGTTTAACTGAGACTCAGCAGGGAGCCAGGTTTCTTCCTTCCTAAATATCCTCAGCCTATGCAAAGCAAGGCAAGGAGATTTTGTGAGTGCTACACCTGCCAGGAAGGGGGAAGGGCTGCATACAGCATAAGGGAGGAGGAGAGGCTCCTTCGCTTTCCTCTTTTTGTCCTGGCTGAGTCTTGAATTGTTGCCGGTGCCACCCTGCCTTGCAGCAGCTGATTATGGACTGAAACCTTCACAGTGAAGGTAAATAAACCTTTCCCTCCTTCATTTTGGGTGTCAGATATTTTGTCACAGCAATGAGAAAAAAGTAACCAAGACATCAATTTTATAAACTTTTCAAAGATTTAGCCTTCAACTTCATTAACATTTGGCTGTGGTTTTCTTGTTTTTGTTTTCTTAAATTTTGTTCTTAAGTTCATTGTTTCTACTCTTGTACTTACTTGTGCTTTTATTTTTCTTATTAACTAAGGAAAATGTGAATGACTTGAAACTTCATTGTAAATATATCAGAAAAGCTTTATTTGCCTTCTACAAATGTTGAGTTCTTATGTATCTGCTTTCAATCAGGTCATAATCTTTTCTGACTTCCTTTGTGATTTCTTATTTTAACTCTTGGATTATTTAATGACTGTTTGGTTGCCAAATATTCAGAAATTTTCCAGAATTCTTTATTTTACTGTTAAAATTTAATTACTGTTCTAGTTTACTTCTATTTTATTCAGAATGGATAACTTATCTGGGTTATATACCTTTAAATTTATTCAGGCTTATGTGTAACATAGAATATAATCTATCACAATGAATGCCTCATGTATTCTGCAAAGTATGTTTTATTGCTGTTTTGTTATGTGAGTGTTAGGCAAAGGTTAACTAGGCTGAATGAGTTGAGAGTATTGATTACATTTCTATATTGTTACTTTCAAACTTTGTTCTATCAGTTACTTGGAAAATAATAGAGTTCTAATTATTTCTTCTTTCATTAGTGCTGTGTCATATATTTTCCATCTCATTACAAGTAGCATTCATTTTTAGGATCAGTACATGTTCTTGAGGACTTGATCTCTCTTTATCCTGGGTAACATGCCCTGAACTTGTACATATTTGCTGTTACAGTGTGTGCCTGTAGGTCCCCCCAAATCCTTAAGCAGTCCTGGTGGCAGCTGAATCTAGAGTTTGTGATTAGTTCATTGACTAGCCCTGGGATTGGTGAGTGAGTGTCACACCCACCCTGGGGTGGATAACCTGCAAAGGATATAAGGGAGGGAATGAGGCATTCTTCCCTTTTGACCTTTTGCTATTTTGTCCTTTTGCCCTATTGCCCTTTCACTCTTGTTGCTTGTGGGCAGCCACAATGAATGGGTATCCTTTAGCCATGCCATCCTGCCTTGGGGCCAGCTGAGTATGGATTGAGACCTCTACCAACTGTAAACTAAATAATCCTTTCCTTCCTTCATTTTGGGCATCAGGTATTTTGTCTCAGCAACCAGAGAAAAATAACCAAGTCAGTTGTTTTGACATTTATAATACATATACTTGTTGTATGGCAGTTTATCTTCAAATAATAGCAAGTCAATTCACTTGCAATATAAGATCTGTGACAATGTCATTATCTCCTTATCAGCTTTTAGTTTTTCTTGTGTTGTTTTATACATGTATTCTATATACTTAACAGTTTAGTCAAAACTGCCTCCGAGGAGGTGGAAGAACCCACTGGATTCAAATCACCATCTCTCTGTTTGAAGATATACAAGAGTCTCTTATAATAAGGAGGGGAGAACTGAAAGATAATGCAGATCTACACCTGACTTTTAATTCCCAGCAATCTTCAGCTCATGTTCCTCTTTTTGGTGGGAAGAAAACCAGGCTCTAACTTTCTGGGGCATCTGCAGATTCTGTCACTTCTTTTGGGCTGAGGAGATGATGATATGTTTGTTGTGTGTGCAACAAGATGAACTTTGAAGAAATTTCTTATCTCTAAAAGAAAAAAATCTAACTTTTGTTGTATTTTCCAGTGCTGCTTACATTAATAGTTTACTTAAAACACCAACACATGACTGCCTCCATGGGCCCACTCTTCAGCCCGGCACACCTGGAACATCACTGTGGCTTTGCCCCTCAGGGACCCCCTACCTCCTGGACATAGTACTACCACTTCTTCTGCCAGAACCTTGGGCTACAGCAGATTACTGTGCTGGCTTGATGGGAGACTCAGGAACCTCTCACCCAAACTGAAGACCTCAGCAGGCTCCAGTAAGTGTGGTGAGTTTGCCCCTAAAATAGAGGTCTGCAGTGGGTAAATAGGAGCAGTAGTGAAGCTCCCTCCAACTGTAAAACCTTGGTGAACCTGGCGAGAGAGTGGGTGATCCCCTCCTCCACACAAAGAACATCAGACAGGTTGAGGAGTGTGCCAATATGGCCTCCTCCAACTTGGAGAAAATTAAAAGGGCTTATGAGACACCCAGTGACACAGTGAGCATCAGCTGACACAAACACTATAGACAGGAAGATCGGGTGACCTGCAATAACCTGAAGACATAGCAACAGTAGGAACTAAGAGTTGACCTACATCAATACTCCTAGACTAGCTAGCCCAGGAAGAATATAGGACTCAACCAACAGGACCCACAGGGGGAATTCAGGTGACTGGCTCTCCTATTCATTGTGGTACCCAGCAATTGGACAAACATCAATTACACAATAGGACACTAAGGCTCATACGACCACCAACTGAGACTATTGGGATTGAAACACCAAATATTTGCCTAAAAGGTGAAAATGACAAAACAAAAAGGCAAAATACAATTGCAAACATCTAGTCCATAAGGAGCAAGTACAGATAACATTGAAACAGAGGACTTTAAAAGCCATACCCCAGAAATCTCTGAAAAGATAGCAAATGAAATAAAACAAATCCATGAGGCTATAGAGGAAATAAAATTAGAAATAGCTTCCTATGTAAAGACACAAATAACAATCCTAGTAAAGGAGTTATGCAGCACAGCCAGAAAGGAAATAGATTAAAAAAAAAAGGAGCTTGGGAAATTGACTGAAACCTTGAAAGTACAATATAGAAAACAAGTAGAATCTATAAAACAACTTCAAAGAGATAGCCAAGAAACAAAAAATTCTATTGAAATCTGGCAATACCATTTAAATGAAACTGAGGATAGAATTTCAGATCTTGAGGACAGAAACACGGTTAATGATCATGAAAGAGTAGAACTTTTAAAAACAACAAACAGCATGAAATGACAATACAGCAGCTTCAGGATGATACCAAGAGAAACAATAGATGACTAATCAATGAAGATGTAGGAGTCAACCCAAATGACATAGGTAAACTATTCACAGAAGTAATAGAAGAAAATTACCCAAATAGGGGGAAAAATTCTGATATAAAGCTAAGTGAAACATGTAGAATGCCAAACAGTCACAATCAATATAAATCTACACCCAGATATATAATTAGAATCCCAGAC
This sequence comes from Dolichotis patagonum, assembly GCA_004027295.1. NCBI lineage: Eukaryota > Metazoa > Chordata > Mammalia > Rodentia > Caviidae > Dolichotis > Dolichotis patagonum. Next base: position 52,069 of record PVJX010001151.1, on the reverse strand, counting down.
ATTTAATGTAAAAACAGAATACTAAAACCTGTTAGAGAAAAGACACAACTCACCTATCAAGGAAAGCCCATCAGAATGACAGCAGACTTTTCAGCACAATCCCTCAAGTTAAGATAAGCTTGGAGTGCAGTATTCCAAGCCCTGAAAGAAAACAACTTTCAACCCAGATTGATGTACCCAGAAAAACTGTCTTTCAAATTTAATGCAGAAGCAAGATACTTCCATGACAAAGACAACTGAAGAAATTCATGCCCACCAAACCAACATTAGAAAGAGTATTAAAAGGCATAGTAGATAGGCAAAAAAATGACCACAATCTCCAGAACAACAACAGAAAGACAGTACCAGGCAGGGAAGGAAATTAAACAAGGGGGAAAATCAGAAAGCAAACCACGGGGACATAACATGACAAAGTTGAGCCAATACATATCAGTTATATCTCTAAATGTAAATGGCCTCAATTTACCTATCAAAAGGAATAGGTTGACAGAATAGTTCAAGAAACAGGATCCCACAATGTGCTGTCTACAAGAAACACATCTAACTAAAAAGGAAATTCATAGATTAAAAGTCAAAGGATGGAAAACAATATTCCATGGAAAAGGAACCCAGAAAAAAAGCAGGGGCACCTATTCTATTGCAGACAATATGAACTTAAAACCTGAAATGATTAAAAGAGATAAAGAAGGTCACTACATACTTGTTAATGGAAAACTTCAAGAAGAAGAACTATCAACTATAAATATATATGTACCAAACACAGGAGCACCCAACTATATAAGACAAATACTAATGGACATGAAGAACCAAATATACAAGAATACAGTTAAAACAGGGAAACTTAACACTCCACTGTCACAAAGAGATAGGTCAACAAGACAAAAAGTCAGCAAAGAAATAATAGAATTCTATCACAACTGTGAGCAAATGTAGACATTTACAGAGTGTTCCACCCAACAACATCAGAATATACATTCTTCTCAGCTGCACATGGAACATTATCCAAAATAGACCATATATTAACCCATAAAACATTCTTAAGTAAATGCAAAGAGATTGAAATTATCTTATTCATAATATCTGATCACAGTGCACTGAAATTGGAAGTTACTGGAAAAAGAATTGCAATACATGTAAATTAAATAATGATCTTCTGAACAACCAGTGGGCTACAGATGAAATTAAAGAAGAAAGAAAGCAATACTTGAAATTCACTGAAAATTCGAATAAAATTGGATGCAATGAAAGCGGTCTTAAGAGGGAAATACATAGCAATAAATAGTCACATCAAGAAGACAGAATGAGCACAAATAATCGACCTGGTGCTACATGTCAAGCTTCTAGAAAGGAAAAGCAAGTCAAATGCAAAGCTCATAGAAGATAGGAAATTGTAAAGATCAGAGCAGAAATTAATACAGTTGAAACTAAAAAAAATGCAAAGTATTAATGAACCAAAGGGCTGGTTTTTTAAGAAAATAAACAAAATTGATAAACCTCTAGCCAACTTGATCAAGAAAAAGAAATAAAAAACTCAAATTCATTCAATAAGGTCTGAAAAGAGAGAAATCACAAGAGATCCTTTGGAAATTCAAAAGATCATAAATACTTACTTTGAATGTCTCCACTCACATAGGGTTGAAAACGCAGAGGGGATGGACAGATTTCTAGAAACATATGAACTACTAAAGCTAATTCAAGAAGATATATCAGTTTTGAATAACTGTGATTAAAAACAAACAAACAAACAAAAAAACCCAGGGCCTGATGGATTCATGGCTGAATTCTACAAGACATTTAGAGAAGATTTGATGCCAATACTCCTTAAACTCTTCAATGAAATTGAAAGAGAAGCAATCCTCCCTAACTCTTTCCTAGAAGCAAGTATTACTCTGATACAAGAAACAGAGAAAGATCTCCAAAAAGGAGAGCTATAGGCCAATCTCACTAATGAATATTGATACAAAGATTCTCAATAAAATACTGCCAAATAGAATGTAGCAAATCATCAAAATGATTATACAGCATGACCAAGTGGGATTTATTCCAGGAATGCAGGGATGGTTTAACATATGCAAATCAGTGAATGTAATACACCGCATCAAGAACGCCAACAACAAAAATCACATGAGCATCTCAATAGATGCAAGAAAAGCTTGTTATAAAGTCCAACACTTGTTCATGATTAAAAAAAAACCTTCAGAAACTCAGAATAGGTGGTATCTACCTCAATTTTATAAATTCCATCTATGACAGACCAACAGCCAACATTATACTAACTGGTCAAAAACTGAATGCATTCACTCTAAAATCAGGAACAAGACAAGGATGTTCACTATCACCACTCTTATTCAATAGGGATCTAAAAATATTAGCCAGGGCAATCAAAAAAGAGAGAAATAAAAGGAATAAAGATAGGAAAGGAAGAAGTAAAATTATTATTATTTGCAAATGACATGAAACTTTATATAGAAGACCCAAAAATTCCATAAAAAGACTACTAGAGGTAATAAACAAATTCAGCATCATAGCTGGATACAAAGTCAGCACTCAAAAATCAATAGCTTTCTTATACACAAATGAAAAACTCACTGAGAGAGAAATTATAAAAGTATCATATTTCAAAATACCATGTAAACAAATGAAATAGCTAGGAATCAACCTAACCAAGAATGTAGAAGACCTATATGCTGAAAATTATACTACTCTTTAACAAGGAGATTGAAGAGGATAATAGAAAATGGAAGGATATTCCTTGCTCTTGTTTAGGAAGAGCCAACCTTGTGAAAATGGCATACTCCTAAAACTGTTATGCAGATTTAATAATATCCCAATCAAAATAGCATTAGCATACTTTAAATATCTAGAGAAAACACTCCTAAAACTCATTTGGAAACAGAAGAATCTTCAAATAGCAAAGATAATTCTGAACAACAAAGGCAAAGCAGGAGGCATCTCAATTCTTGACTTGAAATTATACTACAAAGCTGCAGTGATAAAATCAGCATGGTATTGGCAAAGAAACAGACCTGAGGATGAATGGAACAGATTAGAAGATACAAACACTATTACAAAGACACTCAGACACCTCGTATTTGACAAAAGTGCTAAACATGTTCCCTGAAAAAAGGATAGCCTCTTTAAGAAATAGTGTTGGAAAAATTGGCTTTCCACATTCCAAAGACTGAAAATAGACCCATGCCTATCACCATGCACTAAATTAAAGTCAAGATGGACCAAGTACCTAAATATTAAAACAGAAACACTAAATCTACTGGAAGACAAGGTAGGTAGAAGTGTTGGACACATAGGGGTAGGTGGACAATTCATGAACAAAATGCAATCTGCATGGGAAATACTTCAAAGAATCAACAACTGGGATCACATCTTATTAAAAAGTTCTAGCACGTCAAAAGAAATCACCAACAAAGTGAAAAGAAAATCCAAAGAATGGGAAAGAGTTTTACCTGACAATCGCCAGACAAAGGACTTATATTCAGAACATAAAGAATCGCAAAACATCAAGCCCCCAAATTCAAAGACCCTTTTCAAAAATGGGCATCGGAGATGAACACACAGTTCTCAGAAGAAGATATACAAATGGCAAATAAATACATGAAGAGATGTTCACACCATCACTGGTCAATTGAGAAATGCAAATTAAAACAGCACTGAGATTTCATTTCACTCCAGAAAGAATGCCATCAAGAAATCAACTGATAATAAATGTTGACGAGGCTGTGGAAAAAAAGGAACGTTTCTCCACTGTTGGTGGGAGTGTAGACTGGTGAAGCCACCGTGGAAATCAGTGTGGGAATTCTTCAACAAACTTGGATTAGAAGTTCCATTCAACCCAGCTATTCCTCTCCTAGTTATTCCAAAAAAAATTGAAAAGTACACAATCCAGTGCTATATGTGCACCCATGTTAATAGCAGCACAATTGTAATAGCTAAATTTTGAAAAAAACCAAAATGCCCATCAACTACAGAGTGGATGAAAAAGATGTGACATTTTTATACCACAATGGAATATTATACAGCTATAATAAAGGACAATCTTGAGGCCTTTATAATAAATGAAGGTAACTTGAGACTACCCTCATAAGTGAAATAAATAAGTCTCAAATTTGTAAATATCAGGTTGTGTTTAGTGTAAAAAAATAAACACTGAAAGAATAATAAGATTCAAAATACATAATAGATATTATAAGAATTAGAGGAAAGGAAAGTGCTCTATAGGATATAATTATATGGACGTTTAAGTTTGTAATATAGATGGCCACATTACTAAGTTTACATTAGATCATTGAACAGAATGGTTTGTACTGTCAGTATTTGAGTGACCACTTTTTGTGTTGTGATTTTGTAACTTGAACAACTATTTTTAAGAGGACAACATGTACCTTATCAACTAGTAATTTCTTTATGTTAATATTGTTCTTTGAAATTCTGTATTACTTCTAACCTTTTTTTTTCTATTTTGTCTTGCTTTTCTTTCTTTTTTATTTAAATAAAACACCAACACATGGCACAGCTGTATGAAAATACTCTTTTTGTTATCTTCTACAAGCTTCTTATTTCTTTTTCATTGCTTTTCAGTTTTGTTTGTTTGTTTGTTTTTTTATCGGTACCAGGGATCAAACTCATGACCGCTTGCTTGTGAGGCAGGCACTTATGCCACTGAGCTAAATCCCCAGCCCTGCTTTTCAGTTTTTTTGATACTTCTTCACTTCTAGGAACTGAACTAATGATCTTTTCATGTCAGGAAAATTCTCTGCCATGGAGTTATAATCCCAAAACAGAATTTTTTTAATTTTTTAAATTATGTTTATCAATTGCAACTTTTTGTTAAAAACTAAAACACGTATATAGAATAACTTAGGCCTACACAGGATCAAATTCAATATATAAATCGGCACCTCTGCATCTTAGTCTATTGACAGAGGTGCAGGGGCAATAACATGAATTGAGTTTTAGATGCTATGATGGCAAAGCCTTCTGTAATACCCCCTATTGGATGTAGTTGAAGCAATCTTACAGCTAATTTTGTTTTAATATATGTAGGTGCATACTCTAAAATGACAAAAAGTATAGTAAATATATGACCCAATAGCATAGTCACTTACTATCAGCAATGCTGTACATTTTTATATGACTATTAGCATAGGTGGCTTATTTATATCAGTGTCATCAGAAACATGAGAACCGTGGATTATGGAACTTTAGAACTGTTACAATGCAACCAGAAAGAAGGGATTTCTCAGCTGCATTATAATTTTATGGTACAAATATTATATATACAGTTCAAATTTAAATGAGATGATATGCAATGTATGAATATATCAATCTCACAGATTTATGGTAATCTCTCTAAATTAAAAGATTATCTCAAATGAAAATACATTGTCTGTAATTGTATCACCTGTATTTTAAAAATTGTTGTTCTAGTGTCATCAAAGTGCCAACTATGTTGATTCTTTTAAGTTTTAGCGCAGTTTTTCCATTTCATTAATTTCTAACTTTTATTTATGACTTTGCTCTTGCTTTGTGTTTTTAATGAATTCTCATTAAGTTTCATACACTTTATTTTGAGGTGTAGCACATCACCATTCAACTTTATTTTCTTTCCAATATAATTATGTAAGTAGATTAATTATATTCAAATCACTATTTGTTTCTCATGAAATTTATGACGGTGTATTTTCATTAGAATTCCACAATTTATTTTAAAGTGTGTGTTATAATTATTTCTTTGATCTATTTAAATTTGATCTATAAAATTTAAGTCCTTTTAAATATATAATGTGAACATTTTATATTTTTCAATTTCCTTACTATTTTCCTTTAGCTCAGAAAGCAATAATGGTTTCTTAAAATTTATTAAGGTTTGGTTTATGAATGCATAAAGAAATGATCAAACTTTAAAATTAACTTGAGAAAAATATATTTTTTTCTTTTTTACTTTTTCACTCTGCATGTGTCCCTCAGTTATCTCTTGTTAATTTTATATTGATTATCTGCCTGGTCTTTCAAGTGCTGACGGATTTGTTTTAAGATCTTCCCCTAAACCAAAGACTTGACAGATTTTCTTATTATCTTCTAGCTTGTGATGTATTTATTTTAAGAATACAGTGATACAGGCAATGCCCAGTGACCTCCAAGCAGCTAGCTGGGGCCTGAACTCAGTCCCAGGAGCTGAACATGCAAGAGTTGAATCCCAGCACACAGGGAAGCTTTGGAAGGTCACTTCCACCAGGTAAGACCACACCCAGCATCCCAAATCACTAGATGACCCATGAGAGTCCCTGGGGGACTAACTGGCCCATGCCCAGCCACCTCCAAGCAGCTAGCAGTTGCCTGCAGTCTGCCCCGGAGGCAAAATTGGACCAGGTGATTTGCAGTGCATGGGGGAAACTTTGGAACATCGTTTGAAACCAAGGAATATAGGAAAATGACAAAACAAAAGAGTAAAATGCAATCTCAAACTTCCAGCCCAACCCAAGCAAGCCTAGGAGACATGGACACAGAAGAAAATGCAAGCCGTACATCTGAAATTATTGAAATGATAACAACTGAAGTAAAGAAACAACTCTGGGAAGCTATGAAAGAACTCAGATCAGAAATAATCTCCCAGGTAAAACAAGAAATGATAAATGTAATGAAAGAAATGCTAAACACATCTAAAGAAGACATAGTTAAAAAACTATAGGAACAATGCAAAAATGGAAACCCTAAATGAACAATATTTATTTTAAGTACACAGTATATGATGATTACAGGTTTACCTTTATTTATTTATTTTCTATGTTTTTTTGCTTTTTGGTACTATAGCAGGCAAGTGAGTTAGTCAAAAATATTATAGGCAGTGAGATTGGGCTAGGTCCTCAATAGAGCCAGTGCTGACACCTCCTGCTGTGAACCAGGCCTCAAGACAAAAGACCATACAAATACACCCATATCCTGAGGATTGACACCCTAAGGAGCAAAGAGTCACAGCTCCAAGAATGCCCGCTGCTTGCTATGTGACTTGCTTTCCCATTTATCTCTAATGTAATCAACTTTACCTGAACTCCTGATCTTATTGGCTAACTATAGTAATGTCCCACCTTAGGCCCATCTGCTTTGTGAATTCCCAGTCTTCCCCTTCCTTGAACCCATGGTTTTACTCTACTCTATAAAAGACCCTGGAAATGACAGAGCCCCAGGGAACCCGCTCCAGACCCCTTTCTGTCTCTCTCCAGACAGGAGCTTTCTCTCAATAAAGATATTCCACTCTTCACCTCTGTTGTTCCTAAAATTCATTCTTCGATTTTAGAGAACACGAACTTGGACATAGTAGGTTGGGAATTTCATTCTCCTATATTAGTACCAGGAATCAAACTCTTGATCTCATAGTTGCCAGGCAAGCTCTGTGGCACTGAGCTATATCCCTGGTCCTGTTTACATTTATATATCCTTCATTAAATAAAAATATTTTCTCTTTTTAAGAATTATTATCTTTACCTAAAAATATACATTTCTTTTTTTAACAATATCTGTTATTAATACAATCAGAAGTCTGAACTTCTAATTCAGATCTTTGTACCATGTATCTGTGTCATTTTATACATTCATACATTTACTTCCAAGACTTTGAGTTTTTTCTCTTTTTATTTTAAAGAGAACAAAACAAAACAGAAAAAAAGCAGATCAGAGCAAAACATTGCAAGTAACACAGAATTTCAGAACAAGACAACAGGAAATCAATAGCTATAATAGTGTCTCTCATTTTCTTCAAAATAGTTGTCCATATCATCACACACAATAAATTAATACAAAACAAAATAGTATAAAAGCAATCAAAACAAAAGAATGAGAACCTCATGGGTGTTCAAAACCAGACAATAGAAAATCCATAGTGACTACCGTGATGTCTTTTGTTCTCTTCAAAATAGCTGTCCATACTTTCACATGTTGAAATCAAATAATAGAGAAAAGACTAAAACCAATCAAAACAAAAAATAAAAGCGTTGTTGGACTTCAAAACAAAACAATAGGAAATTAGTAATGGCGACCATGATGTCTTGTTTTATTCAATGTAGCTGTTCATATCATAACACATAAAAAAATCAATTCTTGTAAACTCTTTAGGAGATGTTCTAGGCATGAATAAGCCTATACATGTACATTTATCCCTTCTATATTAGAGGGGAAAACAAAAAGTATAAGAAAAACAAGAAACAAAAGAGACAAATAACAATAATAAAAAGCCCAAAACAGTAACAATGTAGGCATTCAAAACAAGGCCATAGGAGCATAACAAATTTTTTTGTTTTGCACAGTTATCTTAAAAAATGTTACTCGAATTATAAGATATAAACATGCAAAATTGATCTAATTCTATGAATGTTAACCGTTTGTTCTAAAAACTAATAAAATTAGTAGTACAATCATCTTAGTAATCATTAAGTGTGTATATACAAACTTACATCTTTTTTCTTTTTGCTTCCTTCTTCCTCCTTTTTCTCTTTTAAAAAAAGCGGAAATTGGAATTTAGTTTTGTCTCCATGATTCTATATACATGTTAGATTAATTTCAGTTAACTAAAATGACTTTTTTTTTTTTTTTTACATTTTACACTTGTTACTGCTGTGCGGATTTTATGGACTGCAAGCTCTACTTTATTCTGTCTGAACACCCGATCCTAGATTGGGGTGAGAGGACCCTGTCTTTTGGAACATAAGTTTTGCTAGGGGTGGGGAAAAAAAGAAACATGGCAACACACTCTTTTTTTTTTTTACAGTGAATGTATGTTATATTATGTCTACTTTTCAGTGCTCAAAGCAAGCTACATGACACAGTTAACTTCAAATCATGAGCAGTACAGTTCACCTGCGTCCCAGAGTAGACAAAGCCCGAACTACCAAATATGTTAGTTCATTTTGTACTTGATTTGTATATCTTTATGCTGCATAAATTATACTTTAGATCACATTTTAGTTTCTATTTTGTTACATTTTTATGATCTCTAATTACATAAAAGTGAAGGAAGTTAAACTATTATTTCTGTCAATATATAAAATTGTGGAGTTGGAATAATATGTTGTGCCCTTTACCTGTTGCTGTATGCTAGGAGATGGCATTCTGAGTGGAATGGCACCCAACACTTTGTCATATTACTGTAATATATTCTTGTCCACTGAGCTGGAAGTATCCAAGGACATTGGGTTATAGCATAAATCAAATACTGGGCTACAATATTATTTGCAAGGCTGAATAACAAAGGATTTCCCATAACTATCTTTGCTAGTCATTAAAGGCTAATTGCTTATGTTTCTAAACATCAGAAGAATCTTTCTCAAAGGAATGTAACACTGAAATTATTATTCTAATCCCTTTTGTAATTTACAATGTAAATTATATATAACTGTTATACCTAACTCAAGGTATTGCACTCCATAAAATCAATGATATTGCTTTTACAATTTTAGGATTATGTATTTGTAAGCAGTATTTAGGAGTTCTCTTACTGCATAGAAGAAAATAGCACATTTGTAAGGTTTCTGTATTTTGACCTTGCCTTTTAATAAACATGTCCCATATCTCTGTAATTCAAAGTGACTTTCCATTAATCTAGAATTTGAATATTATAATGTTATACTCTTATTAGTAGTAGTACAATAAAATATTAGAATTTAAATACAGGCAAGTGCTTTAAGTCATTTTCTTCTTCTTAAAGGCAGAAGACATCTGAGGAAGTCTAAAACTACAGAGAAAATGTTTGCACTCATAAATTGTGAACATTTTCCCCTAGAAATATTCAGATATCATGGGTCATCTGTTTATTTTATAAATTTTGACAATTTTCCAAGGTTCAGGGTTCACAAAGCATGTGGTTAATTCAGACAAACATCACATACTGCTACAAAAGAATGCCATAACTCACAGCTGTCTTCTTTGTTCCTGCCTGATATATTTAGGATATTTTTGTGTAGACTTAGGAACTAACTGTCTATGAAATATCACATATTGTAACAGGGTTAGTGACAGGATATATGGATGACTAGGAAATGTCATGAGTCAGTTTGATTCTGTCTGTAACTCTTAAAATAGAAATCAAAACCCATCACATAAGCAAAAAATCTACAAAATACTCAGCCAGAGTCTGAATTCCATATAGAAAAAAAAAACTCTCATATTTAAAGAGATTCTCAGTATATATATTTCCAAGGTTTGCAAAGTACTTGAAGTAAAATACTCTACTTTGTTAAAGTTATAACAAATATTCTCTTTAATTCTGTGCTTGCTAGGTTGTCAGCTGCTTTGCCAAGTGATTTTTTTTGGCTACTAAATCATGGTTTTGATGAGTGTCTTTACCAAAGATAAAGAATTATTGACTAAAAATGTATCTGAAGACATGAGAAATAATCCACTTTGTGAATGATCTCTGGTAATCCTAACTCATTCTTCTCTGCTCTCATTATGAAATTGGTCATTGCACAGTACTGACCACAACATCTGATGTGTTGTCGTATCCCAGGGGTTGTAAATTCTCAAGAGTATTTTGCATATCACTGTGTTCTGGTAATACAAATAAAAAATAAAGCTTTCTACCCCTGCGATCAGAAATTAAGAAATTTCATTGAGTTCAAAAGACATCTGCCTTCATTTTCTTTTCATATTACTGTCACCTGCTTCTATTTGTGATGCCACACAACATTTGAGACTCCATTGTCCTCATAGTCATCAAATTTTAGGAATAGGAGGATCATAACCCTGGGGCTTGAATGGCTAAGGGAAGGGTTATGCTATGTTAGTGCCAAGTGATTCTTTTTCTTCATGACCCAACTACTACAAGGCATACATTTATGCAAAAAATATTTATTTATGAGAAAGTCAACTGTAAGCTATATTGTATTTTTATTAGTTAAATCTTTCTAGTTGTGAAGAATTATGAGAGTCAGGGCTAGAATTGTGCTTCTCTGAAATATAAACTTAATACCAGTAAAAGTTCAAGACATGGAAAGTGTAGGCTACTGCTTTGATATATCTACTCTCTATAAAACACTGTTTAATCCCTCTATCTTCTCTGCATCTTAAGATATCCTCACTTTCCTGTGGAAATATATGGAGACTAGGCATAGTCGCATCTTGAACAACTTTATGAAAGAGTAGGTGTGTTATCACTTGGGTCTAGATTTCCCTCAAAACCTTATGCAGTCACATATAGGGATTTTTCATAGGTGGTCTGATATAGAATATCTGGACTGGAAATGATTCACGGTGCAATTCTAGGATCAAGGGCACTAGGATTAAGGGTAAGAGTGCTACCAGCCCTATGTAGTCTGGATAACACATAAGGGACAAATGATGGATTGAAACCTCTACAAACTGTGAACTAAATAAATCTTTCCTACTTTAACTTTGGGTGTCACATATTTTGAATCAGCAAAGAGCAAGTATCTGAGTATTAATATTGTATGTGGTGTATAAATGATGGTCATTATTTGTTTAACACTTCTTTAGTTAGTTAGCATTCGCTCCTATAAATCTCTTTACCTTTGAAACAGGTTTTTGAAATGCTCTACTGATCTCTCAGGCATCTCTCAAACCAATCAAGTTCACAATCATGATTAATTATCCTGGAACCATTCTGATTAGACTCTGTTTAGCTCACTTAGAAATATTCTTAGGATGTTACTACTATTTCTTCACAAAAGCATCAGATTAAAGATATCCCATAAAAATAACATTGGTGGGGGAATACATAAATTTTTGTATTTCATCAAAACAAAGTAAAATATACATCAGAACAAAATAAAATAACAAAAAAGTGAACTATATTCAAAACTGCATATATCTTAAACTTTTCTATAGAAAAGGTTCAATTCTTTTTCTAGGTCAAGTCATGAAACAAAAAATGTCATGGAAAATAAATGTCTTTTCATCTCCTGTTCAATCTTTAGAGAGCTAAGCTTGAGATAATTAAAGAAAATAGCAAGGTTTTAGAAGTGAGGTTGCCACAGAAAATGTAATAATAATGAATCTACTTTAATTAGGGTGCCATTCAGGAAAAGTAGAAATGTAAACTTCTTAAACTTTTATTGACAGATGAATTACAGGTGCAGATTGTTAATGGGATTTCCAAAAGCCATTGATTGTTGAAGTCATATTTTGAATCCTCAAGAAATTTCCAGTTTGAAGACATTAATGTCAGGCTGAGCATTTGTTTGATAAGAACAATGGCTTTAGATAACAGGAAACACAGAGATAGATCTTTCTTAAATGGAAAGGAGAATAGACATAGAGGGAGAGAGAAGGGAGTGGAGGGAAAGGAGATGAGGAAAAGATTGAAAATGTGTTACATACATGAACCCACTTTACAGAGAGTAGTAAATGTTATGTGCTGCAAGTGTAATAATAAAAAAGAGCATGGGCTCAGCACAGATAAGTGTGAATTTTGTAAGCTTCCAGCACTGAAAAGACATTTGCAAATATCTGAACCAAAAAATTTTCATTTTTGATATAAAGAAAAGAGACCCCACAGAGTTATACATTGAAAATTAAGATACTAAGTGTCTAGCACCCCCCAGACATTCATGTCTCAATGAACAGTAACTATTATTATAATTATGCCATCAATATAAAAAGATACATCAGTACAAAAATTATATGATAGGTCAAATTTTCTCCCTTTTGCATTTTTTTATGATTAATTTATTGTGGTGCAAAAGAGAATGTGGCATGATGTTCACTGTCACAGTGAGTGGCTAGCATGATAGAATTTACCGTTTGTGATTGTCAGTCTCCTTGGTGTTTACATGTAGAATACTCTGCATAAGTAAACTTTTTACTAAATACTATAAAAATGTTAGAGTGTACTATACTTTTCCCAAATCTGTTTACTGATTTAAGTAGCATAAAAGTCAATAACAACTGCTGTGAAATTGCTGTATAAAATTGTTTAATAATTCAAATATATGTAGCCATAAAAGTACTTTAAAAAGTCATCCATTCATAATCTGATACCCCGATGCTTAGTGTTTCATTTTTCTAATGGTGCATGACAATTGTACATAATAAAAATTTATTTTCAATTCTTGTTCCTTAAATTTTTCTAGGTAATGTGTAAGAATGGCATGCAAAAATTTAAAAAAATTGCAACCTTGGATTGCTGCATTAGTTGGTGATCACTGGTGAAACAGATTTAATGCAAGATATTTAAGTAAATAAGGATTTGTAAGGAAGGTTTACAATCACCACTCACAGAATCAGATGTAAGAGTGCGAAAGCACTGCCTATACCCTGGAGATCTGAAGGATCCAGTCGAAGGTCAGAACCTGGAGCTCACTTCAGCATCCTGAGTGAGTCCATCTCAGGTGGCCAAAGGAAGACCTGTGCTAGAAAGCTGAAGATTCTGCACTGGGAAAAGGAGATGATGTGCAAGGTGAAGGAGAGGACGGGAGCTCCTCTAAGAAAAAAAGAAGGAAGCCTTCCTTTGTTTTCCTTGTATTCCATCCAGGCTATAAGCCTATTGATTGGTGTCACTCACACTCAGATTGGGTCTTTTGTCTTCAGTAAATCCCTTCAGCCACATTCAGAAGTATGCTAATCAAATTAGTTATAGGTTTCTTACTCAAGTTGACACTATCAGTTAACTGTGAGAATGGCTTAATTCTTTTGCATCCAGTCCAGTCATTCAAAATCTGCTCTCTGAAGGGCATATACTTTCATGATATCCTGTCCTGTTTGGAAATGTCACTTGAAACAATGCTACTGAAATCAGAATTTATCAGTCATTTGCATTTCTCACTTGAGATTGGAAGCTTAGAAAATGGGGATCTTTTCTGCTTTATGTGATATTGTACAGTGTATTGTACATTGCATGGTGTATTATTTACCATTGCATACAATAGTTCTGGAAAATAGATTAACCCAGCATACATTTTGAGTGAGTGAAAGAATGTATACAAATAAAATGTACAAAATGTGAGTCTTAACTATTTTCTTTCTAAACAAACAATAAAAACCTATTCACTCTGAAAATATATCTAGTAAATATTCAACTTATACTGCATTAGCTTTTGACAAGATTTTATTTAAATCACATTTCATAGACTACAAAATTGTCCCACAAGCAGTATCTTTAAGATAAAAGAAGGGAATTGGAAATGACTACAGTTGAAAGAGCTGAGAAAAGACCTGTCAAACACAGCAAAAATTATGATACTCAGGGGGTTAATGACTTTTATTTGACAGTTGTGTTTTGCCTTACTTTAATTGGATATACAATTTTCTTTGCGCTTTGCAGTTGACAACACTTCAAGGACAAATACTGAACCCTGTAGGGGGACAAAAAGCAGCAGATTGCCAGATAGACTAAAACATAATTTAGCACTGAGCAAGAAGAGAAGCAAGAGCTCTGATGGAAACGTCCCATGTAGACACTGTCACCACAGCACTTCTAGATACAAATGAAGGAAAGCACCCCTGAATGTCTCAATTAGAGGATCAAGGCAAACCAACTCATTTTCCTTGAAGCCAAATATGTGACATAAACTTTAATTGGCAGCAACAAGTTTCAAGACATCAATTGGAAGATAAATTTTCTTTCAGAAAAATAATCCAGGAAGGAGTTTGCTTCATATTTTCCTTCCAAAACTCATTTTGTTTAATGGATTTGTAGACATGTCTACTTAAAGACAAACTTTCCCATTATTCAAAGTGTATTGGTTTTTTATCCCTGTGGTGTGCCTCAAGGAAAATTTTATACATATACAGACAGATTTGTATGCACAGGTACACACAGAGAATTCATTAGGGAATTAGAAGTCAGCTGAATTAGAAATTGGCAAGACTGTTTTGCTGTACTTTAGAAAGGTAAGAATTTTCTTTGGTGCATAGTTTGCTCACTTTAACAATTATCTCCCATTACCACAAACAACATGTAATTCTAGAGGACCCATAAATATTTCATCTCTGCAAGCTGAACATACAATACAAATTTCACTAAAAAATAAGGAATTAACCTGTTCTTCTGAGTGACAGTTCAAGAAATTGCTGTTAGAGCAGAACGTCAAATACTCACTTCTGGAGTTTGAACTGGGGTTGCCCGTTAATGGCTTGTTCCACAGAGAGGCACTTCGGAAGGTTTTGAAATGTGTAATAGATATTACCTAGTGAATGCTTTTCAGGTCTCTCAGGGTTTGCCTTTGAAAGGATTACTGTGACCCCTGTGCTATCTGCATTTTGATTTTTTAGTCTGCTCAATGAGAGATTTAGCCTGGCCATAAGGAAAGTAGTTAGGCACTGTCATGTACTTCCACAATGGTGTGTGACCACCCTATTCCAGAACCTTAGAGTAACAGGTCTACCCAAACTGAAACTGCAACCTCCAAAACCTGTGAGGCTAGTAAATCTTTTCTTTTTATAAGTTGACTGTCTTTCGTACTTGTTAGAGTGAGAGAACTGATTAATATACTCCTTTAAGGAAATATGGCCAATTGCTTTACACATATCATGCTATATTCATTTAAAGGCAAACATGAAATTTTAAAATATATATGTTCTACAGCTCTAGCTCAAAATTCTTCAATACCAAATATTTTAGTCAACTCTCTGTCACTCTAATGAAACGCATGTTGTAATTGAACTTTTTCAAAGTAGATTTACTGAACTGTTTTGGAAATTTTAGACACTGATGGAGTACATGGTAGAAGAAACCACTCATATCATTAGCCAAGATGCAGAAAAGTGAGCAGTGTCCTCCAGTCAGCCTCAAGGACATCCTCTGGACGACGCAAGAGATGCTGAAGTCCCAGGCACCTAAGCACTCCACTGGCCTCCACAGCACCGGAGTAGCAACCACAATGTAAAGAGCACTGAAACAACCACCAATCCACTCCTGTTACTGGAACAAGTAAATCAGAGATGAAAATAAGAAAAACTAAAAGAAACTCTAAACTTACAATGAATAAAAGGCATTTTCCGTGCTTAAACTATTTATATAATTATTTAGTTATTTGTAGATTTAGAATGGTATCTGTGGTAGTCATGTTGGGCAGAAAAGAGAAGACATTTCCCATATTAATACTGCAG
This sequence comes from Dolichotis patagonum, assembly GCA_004027295.1. Taxonomy (NCBI): domain Eukaryota; kingdom Metazoa; phylum Chordata; class Mammalia; order Rodentia; family Caviidae; genus Dolichotis; species Dolichotis patagonum. The sequence continues at coordinate 35,995 of PVJX010001151.1, read as the reverse complement.
GAATTGTATAACATAAAAGTGATTGTATTATTTTTATACAACTGATAAACTAAGACTATGTGAATTTATTTCTTTGGGATATTAGATATGGCGTTTATTCTTTAAAAAGTTGACATCTGAAGACATTTATCATGCATTTCTTGGATATTTAGCCTAAGGAAAAAGTGATACAAAGATGCTCATAAATAATTTACTTCATAATAATGAGGAATTTGAAGCCACTGTACCATTTTATCTGGCAGCATTCATTCTTACCATTTACTTAATATGTGACCATGAACGACATATTTAAATTGCTTGGCTTCAATTTTTTTTTTCATTTGTCAAATAAGGATGAGTGGAATCCCTTCCTTTTGGATTGTTACAGAGTACAGATGAAAATAACCATAAGGTTCTTGCAGTTGTGCAGAACACATAGTGCACATTCCAGATTAACTGTTGTGTCTGTTATTAAAGAAAATAGAGTTTGCTAAGGCAGTTGGATGCATAATTTATTATACTACCATGTCTTACTATATGTCAAATTATTTACAATAATTTACAATATTCCAATATTATTTCATAATTTATTATACTACCATGTCATACTGTATGTCAAATTATTTACAATATTCCAAGATTTAGCTACATGTTCCTACATGATTGAAGGTAGGTTTTAGAGACAAACTAACTTTTTCTAAGAGAACTATCTAATTTACCTTTCAGGTCACCATGATGAGGAGTGAAAAGAAGCAATATTTATGATTATATCAAAACTATGGGCATAAATCAGAATGGACTTTGGAAAAGCCACACGTATGATCACCTTAGTTTAAACTGACATTGACATTTGATTTTTGACAAACTGTGAGGAAAGAAGCCAGAGAACTCAAGGGTGGCTGGGTGCATAATTTAAGGACTGTGAAATGGGTGGGATTTCTAGGTGATGCCAAATAATTCAGCATGACCGGTGTTTAGAGATATGGATATGGAGAATATTTAAAAAGACTGAGATTGCTCATTAATTAAGAAATAACACTTTGTATTACAGGTAATGAGAACACACTGGGGGATTTTAATCATAAGTTGACTAGTCAAATTTGCATTTTGAAAGTTAATTCTAGCTGCTTTGCGTTGCATGGTGGGAGTGGTAGAAATCTAAATGCAGAAAGTTTTCTATAGTAGAGTAGGTTGAAAAGGTTGAAAATATCCGTTAATTTAAGGACTGTAATAATGTAGATAAAGAATGAGTTTGAGAGTCATTTCACAAACTGATGTAATAAGAAGCATTGAGCAATTTGATGTACAAATATTAGTGAAGGGGTAAAAATGAAAATGATTCAAGGTCTATCTTGAATGGGTAAATAAATCATGACTATCTAAAATAGTATAGAGTAAGAAGAGGAAGTCAAAGAGTGTGATGAGTTGTATTTTAAGTAAAAGTTCTGGCTTTGAGTTGTTACTGGAAAACACATCGAGAGCACACAGGCACTCACCCACATATTATGAAATGTGAGCTCTGTGTGCTATTTGAACTAACGAGATTTGTGACACTGAATTTACATTATATTGCAAAAGACTGAAAGAAGAGGTTTTAACCAAAATTCTCTTAAATCTACTAACTTTTACGGTTTTATATTTTTGTTAAATAGCTTACTTCTCTTCCTTCAATAGACAGCAATTAAGCTGATTTCAATAAGTCATGAATGATTGAAATTAAATTTCAAAAGAAATGGGAACAAACTGGAGATCACAAGACAGAACACTGTGAAAGATGTTTTTCTTTCTTTTTCTCTATTTGTAGGCTGTGACAGATGATGGCTTCAAAGTGTGAGCAGATCACATCAGAAAGGTAATCTGCGAATGCTGCTACTATTGATGTAGCAGGTGGCCAGAGATGAGCTAAACTGTAGAACACATTAAGAAATCCCAACTATAAGAGTCTATCCTCTCTTGGATTTACAGTGTCTGATCCTGGAAAATTATTTTCATGAAAACCAGTCTCTTGCTCTCAACTTTAGGTAAAATATCAGAAGTAAGTTGCTTTGGAATGTGCAATATGATTATTTAAGGCAGATCCTTGGTATGCAAATGCTGCACGTATTTTAAAATATATTTCACTCAAATAGCTAATTTCCTTTCCTTACCTTAAGTGATCTTTTAAAATATTTAAAAATCATTCTAATCACCTTAAGTGAGGTGAAATGAGCGCCAAAAAGGTATCCAGCTTACTGAAGAGGAAAGCAAGGTGATTTTGTTATGCTGAAGAGTACAGCCACAGGAAAATGTCATTTGTTGTTTGTTTAAAATAAACAACTGATAGACTTTGTCCAGGTGAGATTTCCACTTGCTTACCCTGCTGCTGAGCCACTGATGTCCGGTCCTGAGAACCTCAAATGCTAACTCTGGCCTCTTAAAAACAATTTTTTTTTTGCTTTTTCCTAATGATAATGTCTCTAATGTCTCTAGGCAGGTGGCCCCATGTCACCTTATTCATGAGTTTCTTTCTAGTAGATCATTTCCCAAGACAGAAATCTGAAATGATTGCCAAGTGCTTGGAAATATATTTATATATTTTAAAAACTTGGCTACAATGTTTAGAGTCTACTTTTATACTTCTATTTGGTTTTAGTGACCATTCTGCTATTATTTATCTGAAGATGACACTGTTTATTCTAAGACAAATTTTGGACCTCAAATCTTTCTCATTTGTATATTTGAGGCACATTATGAGACTATAGAAAACCTTCTTGCCTGAAATACATAGATGCAGCTGGAAAAATGAAACAATTTTCAAAAATTGAGTTCCTTTTCTTCTAAATATAGCTAGTTTCCACTAACATTTATTTATGCATTTATTCTAAAAGTTTATAAGGTAAAGAAACAATTTAGAATTTTCCTTTTACTGTAAATACTCTTGGATTTCTTTTGGCACTGTTGATGCTGTATTGTAGCAAGGGTTATTAAGCACACACTACTGAATAGCAGTCCTTTCTCTTGTTTCTGCTACATTTTATGCACATGCCTACACTGTTAAATTCATAGACATCTGATTACGGTAAGTACATTAGACCATTTCTGAGAACAGGACTTGGATTTCTAATAATGGAATGAATGCTCATGAACCCACTGTTAAACAGAAAGCAAACAAAAGTTTAAAATTTTCAAATGCCTTCTCCTTCCCTTATCAAAGTTTGTCATCTTACTAAATGTTATGCCAAAGGTTTCCTCAGTTTTTCAAAATAAAATGTGTGTCTGCCTCATCCAAAAATGAAGACATATTATGGGATTAAATACTTTCTCACATGTGCCACTATTAGGGATACAATTTTTCCAGGTAATGGGTTTAACATAATTTCATAGTGTGATCTTTGTTTGAATTTGATCAACACATGAATATATGTAAATGAATCACATTTTTATTATTCATTCATTTTTTATTCTGAATTATATTGGTCAAATCATGCAAAAGGAATAAAGAATCTTTTAAATAACTTTATTGTGAGATCTTTTTTATTCTATTAAAAGTATATTTTTTGAAAAGTAGAAAATAGTGATGTCTAATGATTATCATTCTTTTTATTTTTTCATTTATTTATTTAGGTTTTGGAATCCCATGGGAAGTGAGTTTTTAGATTAACAATTTGGTCCAATGTTGGGTGTGGTGGCACATGCTTGTAATTCCAGCACTCAGGAGGCTGAGGCAGGAGGATCACTATGAGCTCTAGACCAGCCTGAATTATGAAATGAACTCAAGGCCAGCCTGAACCGCATAGCAACAGCCTGTCTCAAAAAGACCAAAATATGTTGATATCCGGTTGTCTTGTAAAGTGCTGTGTTGCTTATGTTGTTCTGTTCTGATCTGCTTTGTTCTGTCGTCTTTTGCTTTATTCTCTTTAAAATAAAAATAAATTTCTACTGGCACAATATAGTACTTTGGAGGAAGTGTGTATAGTACTCTGAACTGATAGCAAAGAACAGTTTGTGTATATACAGTAAATGTATTCTACTCCATCTAGGAACTGTGCTCATATGTATGCATCTGATTAATAAAATCATTATTAAGAAACATCTATGCATCATTTTATTCATGCTGCATTTGAGGAACCTAATTTTATTTTGATTTGTTAGTGCATGAGTGTAGTACATGATGTTTACATCCCTTGCGGTATTGTGGTTTATGTATGTAACACATTCCAAATGCTTTTTTCTCCGTAATTCCTTCCCTCCCTCTCACCCCGCTGAGTCTCTTGATCTCTTTTCCCTCTGAGAATGATCTATCTCCTCACTTCCTATTTTCTGTCTTTAATTTTGTGCTTTAGAGAAATTTATTCAAAGGTACTTTTTAAATGAAAGTTTTATATACAAATGTAATCCAAAAGGTACTTGCAAAGATATTTCAAATTTTCATTTTTGAAATTCTTCCTCATAAATTGTGACTAGCACCTTGACATCATAATGGTCAAAACAATCTAAAGCTATATTATTATTTCCTTGTCTTCAATTTTAGTACACAAAAGTAATTTTTAATCATCTTTGAAAATTATTCTCAGATCAAACTAATGTGCCATCACTAGTGAGTAATATTGATACTCAAGAAATCTAGTAATATTTTTCTTCTTATTAGCAACAACAACATTTACATGGAGGTGGAGCTGGTGGTTAGCATTGGAAGAACTCTTCTGAATCATATTTAAGTACATATTAAATAAAACTAAGGAACCACATTAGTTACTAATGATACTGGTTAACATTCAGTTAACCAAAAACCTTCCCAGAAAGTCATCAGGCTTCTAAAATGTCATTGAGAGCCTGTAATTCCCTCCAGTGTAAATACATTTTAGGACAGGACACTGATTGGTCGATGAGCACTACTGTAAAGTGTATGCTATAACAAAGACATACATTCCCAGCCAGTTGCTAAATTCAAACGCTGATGGATGGTTCCCAGGCTAATTATTATTATTATATTTTTACCTTGCAATCACCAAGGCTTCACTCTTCCCTCTCATTTATTAACATTAATAATAAAATCACAAATGCTGTATTAAGAGTGAAATAGTCTCAGAAAGAGTTTATGTAGTCAGCACAGAGTAAAGCTCAAGTCACTGACTCTTGTTTTCGTTTTCTCAGATAATATCAAGCATGTCCCAGGGTACAAAGATGTGAAGCTATTCAAAAAAGGATATCATGACTACTTTTTGTGTATCTTTATGTTGGCCAGATATATTTGTTATTTGTTCATTATAATGATGGAAAGAAAATATGCTTCATTCATAATATAAGATTTTTTGCCAGATGTTACCATGAGGGAGATTTTTATATTTTACAGTGCAATACAATCCATTAAGTGGGAAGAGAAGGTCAGCCACCAAAATAGGTTCTTTGGAAGAATTCTTGTATCAAAAAAAATGAGTGACAAGAAGCAATATAATTTCCAAACATCTGTGATTGATTTTGTTGCATCTCTCTAAGCCATTCCTTGCCATTTTTCATTTCAGTCTACGTACCCTAGTGTCAGACTCTGAGATGATATGGGTTACTAAACATTTTCATAAGGCTGAGGAAATGTATCTGTGTGCAAACAAAAACTGAAAAATTGTGTGAATAGTGAATTTTGTGAAAGTTTAAATGTTAACTTTTAATCATTCGGACAAAAGCACATTTTGGTATTGCATATCTAAATATTTATTGTACCTTCACTCAATTTGGTAATTCAGATAAGGGTATGTTACTCAATAGAGCTCTCCTTTACATTTGAGACCTGATGCAAATTAATTTTCTTTTCAAATGGTATACAATAAAAATCTCCTGATATTGTCTGTTTTTTAAGTCCTTTTAAGCAAAAGATGCTGGAATCATCTCAAATTTCTTAAAATACTGTGTAGAACAGATGAAGCAAAACACTGGGAAACTAGAGAGGATATATATATATATATATATATATATATATATATATATATATATATTAAATAGCCTCAAAACATTAAAGATCAAATGTTAGATTTTACACATATGAATTTTTTAGTAATGTATATAGAGGGAACCTGAAAAGAATCCTATCTGATTTTCTTTAGAAAGTCCTAAAATCAAATTTATCAGCACCACACTCTAACCAACTGAGCTAACCAGCCCATATGAAATTAAATTTAAAAGCTCTCCCTAAATCATCTCGTCCTCTAGACAGGTAGATAAACATAGCGGCACCACGGCTTGAAAACTTAATTTGTTTTAAGACTTTGGGGAAGAAGGCTGTGTTTTTGTGTTTGTGTGGGGAAGATGGTGATAGCTGTTTGTCACACAATGCAGATTTTGTGAATGAAAGCAAACATTTTGCCAACTGATTATGCTTGCCAGCCATGTTGTTTCTAAACAGAAGCATTCCTGAATGGAGGCATTATTGCACACAGATGGATACACAGGTATAGCTATGGGTGATATGAGTATATATAATGTAGCAAATGTAATGGAAATTACTGTAAAGAAATCTTTCTACTTTTAACTAACAGGAAATGTATGGCAGGTGGGTCATAATTAAATATTTAACACATTGAAATAATAAAAATTTGAAGTGATTGCATAGAAGTTTTGGACTACTTTTAAAATCAGTGATATATAGAGTTAATATATACTTAATTGGGGGCATTTGAAATGCAAGTGCACTTTGATAAGAACTAATTGTACACTCATGAAATCAATAAATGTAATCAACCTTCCAAATGTTTTGCACTGTAGATAGTAGTAGTACCTTTAGCAAAGAAAGCATTTTGCTAGAATTTGTGTAGTCTAGATGATTATATCCTAAACACAAATTGACCACTGCAAAATCAGAGTTCATATGTCAACCCAAATAAGGTGAAATGTACAGTGAATGCAGTTTTCAAGTAATTATTGAATTTATCATTCATCAGTTCAGATCAGGTCATAGTTTTGAGTCTTGATTCTAGGAAAATAGATTTCTTTCTAAGTGATAGCATGTTTGTGCAACAGTCTCCAGACTGTTGTATTACTGCTTTGGTACTGAGCAGTTCATTTATAGGGCAGCCACATTATCCTGGCTAGCCATAGTTACTTGAAACGAGACTATATTTTATAGAAACTCACACCATGTAATTATGGGAGTTCTTTGATTTACCATTTGGTAGCAGTATCTCTTAGCAGGCCTTGTGATTAGGTAAGGTATCAAATACAATGTTAGTTCTCATTCAGAGTGCTGAGAAAATTCTTTTATAGAAACTAAAATAAAAAGAATCAATGATTTTGATGGCAACAGATACAGTACAAATAAATCATGGGGAAAGAAAGGTGAGATTTCTCAAAAAATCAGATACCAAATTGAGAATGGTAGATTATTGCATGTAACATAATGAGAAATCAGTTATCCTTGCATAGGTGCAGGAATATTTCATACACAAAATCAGCTATAAATATTGATGATATCAGTAGATTATAAAGTCCTTGCATTCCCACTAAATAGCTCAAAGCTTGGCACAGTGCATACCCACTGCAGTCATCTATTAATAAGTGAATGAAGGAAGAAAAGTAATAAAACAAGAAATCAAGTTTTTTAACAAAACACAATAGTTTTATTGTTCGTAGCATCATAAACAAGTCCACAAGGTAGAATAATTACACTGGAGAAGGAGAAATTTTCATTCTATTTATTTAGTACCACTTTACATCTCTTAAAGTATATGAAATCTTTTTGTTTCATCTGATACATTTGTCAGTATTTTAAAACTACTAAGGTTGGTTGCTTTAAACTGTTTTTGATTAACATGAAGATCAAAGTGTGCTTTTAGGATTAAAATTACATGATAAATTAATATGCATCATCTACCAACAATTACATTTTATTAGTCATTTCATCTTAGAAATAATTGTGAATTGAAAAATATGGAGCACTTTATTCCTCTTATTCAATGCAATTAAATATAATTTTCATTCTGTGACTGTAAGTAAACTGTAGGATATGATAAATGTAAGATAGGATTACATAAAAAATGTAGCATTCCAGGAGCGCTCACTGTCAGAGCACTTTGAAATTATAATAGAAATTTGGGATGAAGTTAAATAAAGAGGTACAATATACTAATTGCTACTGAGAAATGTATCTATAAAACAAACAACAGAAAAAGTAAATATGTCACAAATTTGTTAATTGTGTTAATTTTCTGCATTGTTTGGTGGTGTATTAGTCAGGGTTTTACTAGAGAGAACAGACATTACATGAGATATACAGATGCAAAAGAAACAAGATTGTCAGCCAGAGGAGGATGAGGAAACTTGCAGAGGGTGTCTGCACACTGGAGGCTGAAGGATTCAATCCCAGGTATGGAGTTTACCCTAGTGTCTTATACAAGTCCACACCAGCAGGTTGATGGGTCTGTGACAGAAGGCTGAATGCTCTACGATGAAAGGCTGAAGAGTCTGTGCTGGAAAACCGAAGAGTCTACACGGAAGCCAGGAGACAAGGTCCAACCAAAGGCGAAGACTGGAGCTTCTCCGAAGAATGGAATGCACTGACCTTCCTCCTTTCTTTTTATGCCTCCAGATGATGAGCCACCGTAGGGTGGGTCTTCTACACCCTTGGGTTGTGAGTTGCTAAACCCATTTAGTTAAGCTTCTAAATGTCTCAAGTTGATACACTCAATCAACCACTACAGGTAGCATGACTTTTAAGACTGTCATATTTATTTATTTATTTATTTATTTATTTATTTTTAATTTTTTTTTTTTACCAGAAATTGAACTCATGACCTCACAGGCAGGCAGGTTGTGAGGTATATTACTGTAACAGTTACATGGCTTTTATTTTGGTAATACTGTGATCATTGGAAAGACACATATAGATTGAGTGATTCAACCTATATTGTTCAACAAAATTTATAAACAGTAAAAACATTTATATTCAAGTAATAGATATAGATTCATAACTTGAGACTTCTTTATCTGCAAATTTATTCCCATTAAATGTCATGCTACTAATTATATTCAATTTAGAAGTAAATCAGAAAATAGTGAGCTTTCGAGCTTGAAGATCAGGATTAAAATATATATTTTAACTTGGATATTTTTTAAAATCTTCATAAAATAATGATAATTTTGAATTTAAGTTGCAAAATGAAATAACAATGTAAAACTTTCATTAACTCACCAGGGAAGAGGCATCTGACCTTCGGTATAAGAAGAAAGGGTCATAAAAAATCATCTTTATTTACGCATATAAGAAGCCTAGGTATGTTACTGAAATTGTGAATTAATTTATGAAACTCACAGCTTTTTTCTTTTTTTCGTTTTGTATTTTCTTCTCTCATGTACTCCATGATTTGAAGAAGGTGGGATAAGTAGTATTGCGATAGAATTGAAAACTATTAAGTAGTCTATTGAATATAAAGGACAAGAAATATGTAAAGATCCTTTTGATTACAGTTGTTGTGAATGAGAAGGGTATGAGGTATAGTGGGAGAATAGCATACATAAGAACAAACATTCAAGAAAAAATATGAATTTAAAGAGATAACATTTGAGAATTTGGCAGCAGTCTTCAGAATGGAAACCATTATATGTTTAAATCTACAAGGAAATCATCCGGGTAGAAATGATAAATAAAGATATAATTTTACATAGGATTTGGGGACAAAGATGAGAAAAGATAAATCAGGACTGAAATTATATCTTTGAGGAGACTCACTTTTAGGACATTTTGAATTAAAAAGAAAGCAGGGAACTGTTAGTAGAAAAGCCAGTTAACGTATTAAAGATGAGGAGAAGCCAACGAATGATCCAGTTGAAGAGAAAGATTCATGAAATGGGCAGAATAGAGATGAGGGAATGGATGAGTAGGATACAAAAATTACAAATGAAAAATTAAGTCACCAACATGAAGCACAATGCACATAGTGACAGGAAGCAAATAAATCAAGATGCGTGAGTAGGACAGTGACCTGCCTGGATTGTAGCAGAGAGCGCTAATAAAGACACGGGGAAATGAGAGGTGAACTTGAGGGAGGACAGAGGAGAAGTTTGGAAAAGGCCTTTGAAATAGGAACTGGAGACCGCAAAAGGTGGCAAGAAGCTTTGATATGGAGTTCTCAGGCCCAGAAATGTGGGGACTGCCCTGTTTTTGCAGTCTTCTTGAACACTGGCACCCGGTGTGAGCACAGGTTAAGTGTGAGAAAGGTCAGGGGCCCAGAGGAATCAAAATCCCAGTAGAAGTAGTTTCTGAAATTTCTTCAGAGTTGGCAATGCAGGGCAGAGAAAGCACAGCAGAGAAAAACAATCATTCTTGAGGCCCCTCAGCAGTTCAGCACCGGTAGTAGGTAGAGGGTGAAGGCGCTCTTTGCATTTGTTCTTTCAGCGTTTACTCTTGTGTGGTTCAAACAGTGTGGAAGCTGTTCCCCAAGGTCTTACGCTGAAGGGGCGAATGGTGAGTGCTGTGTGAAACACTTCAGTGTTTCTGTCTTCTGCTCTTTTAGTATATGACCATACTGGAATTGAGAGAAACTAAAGTCAATTTTTTTTCACAGTTTATAATGACTAAAAAAAAAAAAATCATGAAATAGCACAGTAAGATTATTTTTGGAAGAAAGGCCTAACTTTCTGCAAGATGTGATCTTATTTTTGAACTGATAGAATTTTCTAATTTTTGGATAAATTCCATTTAAACACATTAAGTGAAATTTTCTTAAAATGACTCAGTAAGATAATATAATGGTATTTTGTTGTTATCATCTGTCCCTTGACAGATTATTTCATTTTTATTGGCTTGACAATTTGGCAAATATTCGATAACAAGGCAAAATTTAAAGGGATGAACTTTATTACTCTCATTTATTTCACTCCAGGGTCAAGAAAAGTGCCATTTACCTCTGCCCTCTGCCTACTACATACAATCATACCACAGCCAGGCCCATGGGTGTGGGTTAGAAGATTCACACAACTGAGGAAAATTTGGCTTGCATGTGTTGTATTTAAAAAATCACTGGCCCACGATTAGTGTCAGTATCACTGTTTTTTATAAACAGACAGGGTAAAAACAGAAATTGAAAAGCATTCTAAAGATAGTTATTGAAATTAATGGAAAAACAAGTCTTCATACTTATTAGGAAAAATTAGTTTTAGAATGGGAAGAGTCAAAAAATTTAATTTCACAGTTAAAAAATGAGAAAATACATCACTTGCTGAAGGATTGTAACTAGAATCCCAAACTTGTTTAATAAGCCTCTTTATGAACCTCTAAAAACATGAAACTAATTCTAAAATAAAAATAATGAATGGTATTAAACTGTCTCTGAATTAACAAAATAAATCTATAATAAGTCTATGAAAAGTGATGCTGGTATCTAATTTTTAAAATTTTGTTTTTATTTTTACTCTTGTTATATGCATTTTCTTACAGAATACTCAAGGAAAATCAATTTGACTAATTTATTTTCATTTTATGAGATATTTCTTTGTTTAATTAGAATGATTGTTATAAAAATGATAGAAGATAACCAGTGCTGGAAAAAGCATGGAGAAAAGAGAATAACAAACACTGTTAGTGGAGCATGAATTAGTGTACAGTCAATATTTTTATGGAAGTTTCTAGAAGAATAATGAAATTACCATATGATCTCAAAGTTCCACAACTAGGCATATAAACAAAAGAAATGAAATTAGTGTGCTTAAGAGACATGTATATCACCATGTTCATTGCAGGTATTAACAGTACCTGAGATAGGAAATCAACTTAAGTGTCCATCAACTGAAGAGTGGTTAAAAAGAATGTGTTATACAAAAAGTGGAATATTACTCAACCATCAGAAATGAAAAAATCTTGTAATTTGTCAATGTGGATAGAACTAGAAGCCATTTAATATGTAATAATTATTTTAACTGTAAATCTAAAGCCTTGTCATCTTTGTTAACCCTTTGAATTTACCCTTCTATCCACCTTCTCTTTTACTCTAGAAGCATGCCACTTAAACAATAACATAATTGAGTTCCCCTTGCCTCAAATGTTTCCCCCCCACTTTCAGCTCCATATTTTAGTAAGCCCATCTTTTAGAAACAACACTGGCACTACTGTGGATCTCTAAAAAATTTTTTTCATATAGGTGATAAAATTTTTTTTAATTGTAGAAAAATATAAATAGTCCAGTTTAGAGTAGATGATGGCTAAGGTAATTTACCTCCTCTCACATTCTCTCTTCTCTAAACTCCTGTTAAAGTTTAACAGTTCTGATTATTAACAACTGTAATAATTATTTTCCACCTAATTTCTATATGGTTAACTGCAATAATTATTTTCCACCTAATTTCTATATGGTTACTTACTACCTAAGTCATTATCAGTTGATTTTTTTCACTTTGCTAGATATCTTTACATGTCAGGATTTTTTTTTTAATTTAAAGAGGAAAAAAAAAACCAACCAAAAAAAACAGAAAAAGCGTAGCAACAATACAGAATTCCAAAGGGAAAAAGTAAAAGAACAACAACAACAAAACAACAAAAACACAAAGAAATCACTGCTTGATAAGTTACATACTGTCATCATTAGAAATAGGTTTTCAAGTTACAAAATTAAAGCATACAAAGTAGATACTCCAATGGAGAGACTGTTAACAGTTCTGATCAACAATCAGGCAAAAACAGTAATATGGTCATCTATCTTATACACTTAAACATACATGCAGTTATATGTTTAGAGCACTTTCTTTTCCTCTCTTTTTTATAGTAGGAATTACACATTTTGGGTTTTATTACTCCCACAGTTCTTATTACTTTTTACATTAGAGATACAATGTGATATTTATAAATATGATTCTAATTTATTTCACTAATGAGGATAGTTTTAAGTTGTTTCCATTTCCCTATGAAGGCCTCAAGATCATCCTTTTTTATAGCTGATTAATATTCCATTGTGTAAAAATACATCTTGCATCCACTCTTTGTGGCAGTGGGCTGTTAAGGTCACCTGTAATAATTGTGTTCTTGTGTATTCAGTTTTTCATGTCCTTTAGTATCTGTCTTATATAGTTGGGTGCTCCTGTGTTTGGTGCATATATATTTCTAATTGTTAGTTCTTCATCTTGAATTTTTCCAATTACTAGTATGTAGTGCCCTTCATTGTCTCTTTTAATCATTTTAGGTTTGAAGTTCACATTGTCTGCAAATAGAATAGTTACCCTTGCTTTTTTCTGGGTTCCTGTTGCATGGAATACTCTTTTCCATCCCTTGACTTTTAATCTATGAGTTTCTTTTTGAGTCAGATGCATTTCTTGTATACAGCATATTGTGGGACCCTGTTTCTTGATCCATTCAGTCAACCTGTTTCTTTTGACATGTGAATTGAGCCCATTTTCATTTATGGATATCACTGACATGTACTGGCTTGACTTTGCCATGTTCTGTTACTATTGTTGGTTTCCTGATTTTCTCCCTTGTTTACTTTCTTCTCCAGCCTAGTGACTTCATTCTGTTGTTGTTATGGATATTGTGGTCATATTTTCTCTACCTAAGATGTCCTTCAGCACTCTTTCTAAGGTTGGTTTGGTAGATATGAATTTCTTTAGTTGTTCTTTGTCATGGAAGTATCTTGTTTCTCCATTAAATTTGAAAGACAGTTTTGCAGGGTACATTAGTCTGGGTTGAAAGTTGTTTTCTTTTAGAGCTTGAAATACTTCACTCCAAGCTTGTTTTAACCTGAAACTTTGTGTTGAGAAGTCTGCTGTGACTATAATAGGCTTTCCTTGACAGGTCAGTTGTGTCTTTGCTCTAACAGCTTTTAGTATTCTGTTTTTATGCTGTATGTGTGAGATTTAAATTATTATATGTCTGGGTATAGGTTTATATTAGTTATGCCTGTGTGGCATTCTATATGCCTCACTTACTTGTTTATCCAATTTTTCCCTCATGTTTGGGAAATTTTCTGCCATTATTTCTGTGAACAGCTTAGCTATATCCTTTGCATTGCCTCCTGCCTCCTCACTGATGCCTATTACTCTAACATCATTTCTCCTGGCATCATCTTGTAGCTGTTGGATTGTCATTGCATGCTGCTTTGTTGTTTTTATAAGCTCTATCCTTTCAAGATCGCTATCTGCGATCCTGTCCTCAAAGTCTGAAATTCTATCCACAACTTCATTGAAATGGTTTGCAGGCTTTCAATACATTTTTTTGTTTCTTGCATATCTCTTTCAATTTGTTTTGTAGATTTTGCTTGTTTTCTGCATTGTTCAAAGTTTCAATCAATTTCCCATGCTCCCTTAGTTTCTTATCTATTTCTTCTCTACCTATGTTGAGAAACATTTACTGAGGTTGTTACTTTTGTCTTTACATAAGACATTATTTCTGATTTGAGTTCCTCTATAATCTCATGGATTTGTTTCTTTACTTCACTTGCTCTTTTCAGAGATTTCTGGTATTTGAATTTTAGGGTCCTCTATTCCATTATCACCTGCCCTTGCCTCTGATGGACTAGATGTTCAGGATTGCATTTTGCCTTTTCATTCTGTCATTGTCACCATTTGGGTAAATTTCTGGTCTTTCTATTCCAACAGTCACAACTTTCTGCAGTGTGTGTTTTAGGCTTCTACTGTGTGGTTGATGTTTGTTAAATTGCTGGGTACCACAATGAAAAGGAGATCCAGTATCCTGAATTCCTCCTACCATGCCTGTTGGGTGAGTCCTATATTCTTTCTGGGCTAACTCACCCAGAAGTATTGATGTAGGGCAACTCTTAGTTCCTGCTGTTGTTATATCTTCATTTTGTTGCAGGTCACCAGGTCTCCCTGGCTATAGTGTTTGTGTCAGCTGAGGCCCTATTGTGTCACTGGGGTCTCATGCATTCTTTTAATTTCCTCTAAGTTGGGGAGGGCAATATTGGAAAGCTCCTCAACCTGTCTGATGTTCTCTCTGTGGGGGTAGGGTGTTACCTACTCTCTTACCAGGTTAGCCAAGGTCTTAGACTTGGAGGGAGTTTCACTTCTGCTCTTATTTACCCACTGCAGACCTCTATTTTATGGGGCAAACTCACCACACTGACTGAAGCTTGGTGAGGTCTTCTGGTTAGGTGAGGGGTTCTTGAGCCTCTCATCGAGCCAGTATGGTAAACCACTGTAGTCCAATGTTCCTGGTGGAAGGATGGGTCCAGCAGATGTGGTCCCAGGCAGCTCAGGCCTTCCACAACTGGTCTCCGGGATGTTCCTTGCGGGCAAAGGGCAGGACTAGCAGTCCCAGGAAGCTCAGGCCCTCAGCCTCAGGTCTCCATTGTGTTCCCTGCGGGCAAAGGGCAGGGTCAGCAGTCCCAAGCAGCTCACACCCTCCAGCAGCCAATCCCTGCCTTTTTATTTTATATACCATCTTATATATCTAATTTTATTTTCTACTTTTGTGACTATTATAGCAACACTATATAAAATTACCCAATATATATTAATTAGATAAAAATTATTTTGACCAAATCATCATTATTCATCAAATTGATTAAAGTTTTATAAATATTAAGCAAATGTCCAATCATCAATATCAGGGAAGTCATCTATATCTATATCTATATCTATATCTATATCTATATCCATATCTATATCTATATCTATACTAATAGTGACCTAGAGATGTATGTTGTGAAATACAGACATCATTCTCTGTTTACAGTTATGAAAAGTTGGGAGAATTTACATTGTTGCCCAATCCACCCAGCTAATTTTAGAATATTCTGTATATGATTATAATTCTGAACCTCTTACCTTATGCTCAGAATTTTTAAAATACATAAAAGCCAAAATTTGAAAATGTTTTCATTTACTACCATTTCTATGGCCCCTGGCTATGACTCACAGGACACACTGTTCTGTGTTTTCATTTTATGCAGGAAGAGAGCAAACCCTCAGAAAACCAGTGTAAGTGTCTGGGTGATGTCAAGTGCTTTGGACTTTAAGTGGGTGATGTTAAGTGCTTTTAACTGTTAAAAAAATTTGCTGATCTCCTTTTCTTCTACAAAGATGGACACTCAGATTGCTAAACTTGACCTAAATTAATATACATAATTTGTAATGTGCCAGAGAAGTTCCTACCAGATTATTTTTACTTCAAAGTCCATTTTTCCTACCAACTGTTTGGGTGAAGGGTTCCTGAGCCTCTTCCTGTGGCCTTCCATAATCTCTTCACCTTTTCTTCTTAGTTATTGGAGTACATTTCCATTGCTGTGACAGAATATTGTAGAAAGTTAGCTTAAAGAAAGAAAGATTTCCTATGACTCATGGATTTAGAAATTGCAGTCCAAGGTCATTGGCTTCCTGATTCCTGGTCCTGTGGTGGCGCCATATGCAGTGGGGTGGAGCTGTGGTGGGCAGCGTTCACCTCACTTGGGAGCCAGCAAACAGAGCTAGAGGAAGGTGTGGGATGTAACGCAACCCTCCAGCACCTGCTTATTCCAATGAGCCCTTCTTCCTAAAATCTCCCCTAGCTGCCATCAGCTCACTAAACTGTGAATCCATGAAGGGGTGCATCCATTCATTAGGTCAGTACCCTTGTGGTCCTTTTATACTTCCCAGAAGCCTCTTTGTCAGCAGTGTTGCTTTGGACAAATTTTTGTCAATGAGCTTTGGAGGAATAGTTAAGATTCAAACAATGGAGATTATGTGATAATTCCTAGCCCTAAATTATTTTACCCTAGGAATATCTTTGATCTACTAAATATACTTCTTCAATCAAACTATGATCAGTATTTTTTCTATTTATGTTTTTCACAACCAGGGGGAGTATATTTATTTTTTAACAATGGCAAAAATATTCTTCATTAGAAAAAAATGCTTAAATGATACTGTTCTTTATTTCTTGAAATAACTTTAGGAATACTATTTTCGTACTGCACTTTAAAATGAAAATATCATTAAAGATGTTCCATGGGAAATAAATCAAAAGCACAGAGAATGCCTACCCACTGTTTGGTGACAAACTAATGCTTAGACAAAAATTATACCAGTCCCTTACCCTTAAGGAAAATCAGTTGACAGATGCGAAAGCATTCACCATGATATATTTCAGTATTTTATTAATGTGATATATTGATGTATTTCTTTGTAAACATGCAGAAAGCATTTAACAAGTGATTTAAATAACATAAGAAAATTAAATTTTTGTTTATAGTAAAAACAGTTACAAATAGCTAAAAAATCGAACAGCTTTTGTCTCATTTTACAATCTAATAAAACACCCACACATAGAAGCCTAAAGAGACAGTTTTAGCTTAATTAAATGATGCTATGGGACAAAAAAATGAAATAAACACATAATTCCTTCTTACATTCATGATTGAGGCATCTATAACAGCAAAAGTGTAAGAAAAATATAGACAAAATGGTAGCTTTCAGAAATAAACTTGAGTTTATAGATCCTTTCACCCTAAAGAAACATGAGAACTTGTATTTCTTTGTACTATCTGATGAAGTGGATAGTTGTGGAAAATATGATTGGAGGACAAAAAGGTATGACCTATAGGTAATAACTTCGGGGAAATTAGCAGAGCCCATTCAGATCCTTGTCTGTGTCTGTCTTCAGAGATAAGGATGTTCCTTTCCTCCTGGTATGTGAGGGTCATATGAGGGTCACATGAGGGTCATGTGACCTGCTTCTGGGAAAGGTCAGGATGTTCTGGTCTAGGTTTTATGACTGGCTTTTGGGAAGAGGGTTAGAGAAAGGTCATAGGGTGACCTTCCCATTTCTGCCATTTTCTCAAATGTCAATCTGTAATATTTGGGAGTAGAGGGTTCTCTGCTACATCAGTGTCTAATGTTGCACAGTCGGCTATGTGTTATAGAAAAGATTACTGACAAATAATAGAAATAAATTATCTAAAATATATGATGTGAGGTTCTTTGATACAATATATTCTCTGCAAAGTGTTTTGACATTTTTCTAGCAATAAAAAGAAACAATCAGTGAATGAGACTTTAGCAGTTTAAGAGCAATACTATTAGTTTGATTTCAGGGTTCTGTTCCATGTTTTTTTCTCTTATATAAATCCTCACTCTTTCTGTCTCCCTCTGCCTCTCTGGCTCTGTTTTTGTCTCTGTCTCTCTAGTTCTCTCTCTCTCTCTCTCTCTCTCTCTCTCTCTCTCTCTCTCTCTCTTTTGACATTTCCCCATTCATCAGAGTTTTGCCAGTCTGACTTCAAGTAAATTGAATTATCATGCTGAATCTGCAAGTTATGACTATGAGCAATAAAATGCTGAATAGCAGTTATAGGACACCTTGACAATCAAAATAACTAGTACTCTCCCCTAAAGCTCTTCCGGCTACTTAAAGAAGCAGTATCCATTATGGAAGGAACATATGAGTCATTCTTTAAAGTATGTTTTGTTAAGGAAAAATGTTTTCTTTTAGTGATTGTTGCAAATATAACCATATTACCTTTGATTTTTTAAAATAAAAGCAGTTTCATTTCACTTAAGATTATATGAACACATTTAAATTGTCTACATTTGAAACTGTATGTAGTGAAATATTTCTTAAAAGGGAGGGCTAGTCATCAACATTTTTACTCATAATCTTAAATCTGGATTTGCTGACTGACATTCCTAGTACAGAGCCCTACTTAATATTCTCTGCTCTTAGCCAATACTATTCTGAATAATCACTTCCAAACTAAACAGTGAACATATTTCCCTTGTTCTTGAACTTCCACATACAGCCAACAAGGCAGTTGAGAAAATATGAGTCAGTAGATTAGCTTTTCACTGCCTATGGGGGAAAATATAATTGTGTGTGTGTATGTGTGTGTGTGTGTGTGTGTGTGTGTGTGTAAAATTTTCTTCATTTTGTACCTTGAAGTTGAAAAATTGAGGAAAAATGTAAATATATAAGCAAAATTTTTTTTTATTTTTTATTTTATTTTAAAAGGGAGTAAAATTAAACACAACAAAACAGAACAGAATGGGACATAAGAAAGCAACTTTCAAACTTTCAAACTTTCAAACTTTCAAAGCAAGACAACCAGAGATCTTCATTATCTGTCATATTGTCTCTTGTTTTCTTCCAAATGGTTGTCCTTATCTTTGCATAGGAAAGCTCATACTAAATAACATAGTCAATCTTTTCACAAGATGTGTAGTTCACTGGCTCCCACTTGCTAGGCAGGGGGGAGAAGGAGGGGGGACACGGATAGGGGACAGGATGACATAAGATGTCTGATTCTCAGCCCACACACAGGCAGGATCACAGTCACCCCCCAGAAACGAGAAGAGTTCCTTGTTCTCCCGGCACCCCAAGTGAGCCATACGGTGCAGGTCCCGATGCACCAGGGTCTCTCTCCTTCAGGCCGCCGAAAGTCTGCCACACTCTCAGCCACCCCCCAGAGAGAGGAGGAGTTCCTTGTTCTCCTGGCACCCCAAGTCAGCCGCACAGTGCAGGTCCCGATGTGCCAAGGTCTCTCTCCTTCAGGCTGCCAAAAGTCTGCCACACTCTCAGACGACCCCAGAGAGGGATGGAGCTCCTTGTTCTCCCGGCACCCTGAGTCAACCGCATGGTGCATGTCCGGATATGCCAAGGTCTCTCTCCTTTGGACTGCTGAAAGTCTGCCACACTCCCAGCCACCCCCAGAGAGGGGAGGGTGTTCCTTGTTCTCCCAGCACCCCGAGTCAACTGCACATGCAGGTCCCGATGTGCCAGGGTCTCTCTCCTTCAGTCCGCCAAAAGTCTGCCACACTCTCAGCTGCCCCCCAGAGAGAGGAGGAGTTCCTTGTTCTCCTGGCACCCCAAGTCAACTGCATGGTGCAGGTCCCGATGCATCAGGGTCTCTCTCCTTCAGGCTGCCAAAAGTCTGCCACACTCTCAGCCACCCCCCAGAGAGGGGAGGAGTTCCTTGTTCTCCCAGCACCCCGAGTCAACCACACAGTGCAGGTCCCAATGCACCAGGTTCTCTCTCCTTCGGGCTGCCAAAAGCTGGCCACACTCTCAGCTGCCCCCAGAGAGGGGAGGAGCTCCTTATTCTCCTGGCACCCCAAGTCAACCATACTGTGCAGGTCCCGATGTGCCACGGTCTCTCTCCTTGAGGCAGCCGAAAGTCTGCCACATTCTCAGCCACCCCCCAGAGAGGGGAAGAGCTCCTTGTTTTCCTGGCACCCCGAGTCAACCGCATGGTGCAGGTCCCAAGGCACCAGGGTCTCTCCCCTGCAGGCCCCCTAAAGTCCACCATACTCACCTGCTATTTCTTTCTGATGAATTGACCATTACATTTCCAAAGTTCTGAAATGGCCAACAGACCACAGAAAGAATTCTCTTTAGGCTCCTGTTTGAAACCAGCAGCTATAGTGATCTGCTGGCCTTGCTTCAGGGCCATGGGAAATTATTAAGTTTGGAAGATTTTAATGTTTAATCTATTGCAATGGAATTCTATATATCATTTATTAGAATGAGTATTTGTCAAGACTGATTTTAGATGATAGCTCTATAGATCATCAGCTATTTTTCTACTTCAAATTTAATTTTCTTTATTTCATTTCATTTTATTTGATTTTAATTATTTAGATAACCAGTCTTCCATAACCATGAACGTTTTCTCCTCAATTTCAAGTTATTCTGTTTGAAACCGAACAGGCAACTGATTGCCGGCACAGATCACGGATTGATACCATGATTCTCTGCTAGCAGCTTTGCTAGGACTATGCAGAAGTTTGCCTGTGTTCATAGAAACTAAAATGGATAGAATCCTGCAGATATCAGAAGTTATTTCTTCCAAGATAGATAGAGGAAAATGCTATCTGACATGAGAAAAAGCAGTGAAGTAAAAAGGTAAAATATTTCTAATAATTTTTTGTTCATCAAAACTTAGCTGCATCTGAAAGTGTTTAACTAAGATTAAAATATGTTCTTTTATTTCTTTAAAGAAAGTTGACTGGATTTTTATAATTTGCAATGATAATCTCTCAACAAATGTTATTATTAAACATCTGCTTAAAATGACCTGATTAAAATTATTATAAATCATTTAAGAAACATTTGGGGTTGCTTCAAACATTATAAACAATTAATGAACAATTCTTGATTCACAATAAATAAAGCAACTAATTAGCTCACATAGCATAACACTAATTTTGTCATAAAGGCACAGAGATATTTATTCTTAAGAATATTTCTATTGATTAATTACTAATTTTAAATGTATGAGTAGTATTATATTATACAATGCATACTTAATAGTAAAAAAATACTGAAATATTGAATGAAATGAAATATTGAATTTTTAATATTATTATTTGTATAAATCATCAAAATTTTTAACACTGATTTTGGTGTGTGAATTCTAAAATAAAGCAACACAAATAAATTTTTATAGAACTACAATGAAAATACCAACAGCACTTCACAGAAAAACATAAGCTTTGCTTCATTTATCACACACAAGGCAGTCTGCATATGTGACAGCAGTGCATTCCATGTCACTTGTACTGACAGTGCCCATGTTTTCCTTTCCTGGCCTTTTTGTAGGATATACTTGACATCTCATTGTCTTACTGTTTTCTCAGGAGCTGATTATATTACACATTATGTGTAGTTAACAGGAGCATAAAAGATCAATAAAATAAAGCATTAAATTCTTAATATGTACTGTGTATTTAGAATAGACATCAACATTTTTGCATCAGCATTGTACTTGCTTACAAAAACCTAAAATATAGAATCAGCAATAAACTCCTATATGAATGAAAATGAAAATATTGATAAAACTCTATGTTATAAGTGAGCTCTGCTTCAGCTTTCACACAGAAGGTGGTCGTCACGCATGATAAATATATGTTATATGCGCAAATCTTGCAGACACTGACATTACTTATGCTTAGCTTTCCTTTCCCATGTGGCAGTTTTGTCTGTTCTCTTCATTTCCTATTTTGTCTGGAGCTTTCTACTATGTCGTACAAAATGCAATTAGCAGGAAAATAAACATCAATAAAGTGAAATAATAAATATATAATGAATGTTTAGAATAATATAAACATTTTCCAATCAGCTGTTTACCTGCTTACAAAACATAAAAGATAAAGTCCGGTAAAAATCTACATGAAGTACAGTGTAAGCACAAACGAAAGTCTACTAGAGAAACAGTCTTTCTTTCAAATGTCACATGCAAGGCAGCCTTCACACCTGGCATCTGCATATTCCAAGTATCATTTACACTGATAGCAGATATGTTTTGTATTCCTGTCCTTTTTTTTCAAATAGTCCTACAGTTTTAAGGCTGCAATAACCCTTTGTAAGACATAAATGCTCCTTTTAACTAAGTATATTGAAAAATCTAACTAAGTAACTAATTATATATATATACATATGTATATATGTATACGTATGTATATATGTATATATATGTATGTATATATACATATGTATGTATGTATGTATATATATACATATGTATATATGTATATGAGACTACTAAAGTTTTTAGGAGTAATTTTTCTTTCTTTGATTTGGTTTTTAAATATTTTTTGCTTTTTTATTGCATCATAAAGAAAAAAACCCAATAAAATCAATGATACTGAGTTTCAAAACAAGACAATAGGAAATTAACAATGGTTAATATAGCCAAGCATGATGGCACACTCCTGTGATCCCAGGACTCGGAGACTGAAGCCTGAGGACCCTTGCAAGATTGAGACCAGCCTGAGCTACATAATGAACTCAAGTCCAGCCTGAACTTCATAGCAAGACTCTGTCTCAAAAAGACAAAAAAATGTGGTTAATATATTGTGTATCATTATCTTCAAAATAGTTGTTTAAATTATAAATCATAAGTTTGCAAAACTAATCATAAAATATAACTATAAACCATTCTTGTCAATAAATTAAAATAAATTAGTAGTATAATTATTTTAAGTATCTTATGTATACATATGTATGTATTTTCTTCTCTTTTTTGCTTTTTTTCTCCTTTCCCCCACCCCAATTGTTCTTTCCTTTGAGCAGTTTCTCCCCCCTTTACAATGTCTATTGTACATTTTGGGTATAATTAATTCTTTTAATTTCTTACACTAGGGAGAAACTATGTTTACACATGTGCATGTGATTTATTTCACTTATGACTATGGTCTCTAGTTTTATCCATTTATCTATATGACATACTAAATCTACTGGAAGAAAAAGTAGGTAAAAATCTTGAAGATACAGGTGTAGGCAGAGTTTATGAACAAAAATCACACTCATGGGAAGTACTTCAAAGAATGAACAATAGGATCTCATCTTATTAAAAAGATTTTGCATATCAAGAGAAACCACCATCAGAGTGAAAAGACAACCCACAGAGTGGAAAAGCTTTTAGTCAACTGTCCCTAAGACAAAGGACCTCTATCTTGAATGTACTGAAGAAAATCAGCCCCCACAAAATTCAAAGATCCAATCCAAAAATGGATCTGAGATGAATAGATATTTTTCACATGAAGAAATACAAATGACATATACATATATGAAAAAATGTTCAACATTACTGGTCATTCAAGAAATGCAAATTAAAGCAACACTGAGACTCCACCTGTCCCCAGAAAGAATGGCTGTCATCAAGAAATCAACCAATAACAAATGTGGCGAGGGGTGCGAGGAAAAAGGAACACTTTACCACTGTTTGTGGGAGTGTAGACTGGTGCAGCCACTGTGGAAATCAGTGTGGAAACTCTCATAAAACTAGGCTCCATTTGTTCCAACTATTCACTTTCTGAGTGTTTTCCCAGAGGAATTAAAAACAACATGCCACAGCATTATATGTGCACCCATGTTTCTAGCAGCACAGTTTGTAACAGCTAAATCTTGAAAACAACTCAAATGCCCATCAACTGAGGAATGAATAACAAAGATGTGGTACTTTTATCCCGTGGAGTACTCCAAAGCTATAAAAAAGATAAATGATTCTTTCTTGTAGGGTATAGCTGAAATCTGCCTTGTTGTTCTGTTGTTGTACTAGGTATTTTGTGGTGCTGTAACTGTTCTCCTTACAGCTCACCAGTGTGCTCCACAATTTTTGTGTGTGTGTAGCTCCTTGGACAGAAACATTTTGTTTCTCCTCTGCTGTAAATGATCTCTTGTGAGTTCCAGTCCCAATTCACTAAGAAAAATTTTCCATGATAATTTACCTTTGTTATTTTCTTCATAAACTTTTCAACTATGCCACATTTGTCTACTATCAAGTAAAGCACAACCATTGACCAATGCTTTGTACTTCAAGTGACATCATCATTGCTGAATAATTCATCAAGAACATCTCCTCATTCAGTGTGGTTGTTGAAAGTGTTTGCCTCAGGCTTCTTTTTTATTGAGGTTTTCCTCTCAGTATTTCCATCATGGTGAAACATTGACATCAGCAGTACCAGTTTGATTTTCTTTATCATATATGAGGCCAATGTTATATCATGCTGAAAATCAATGTATAATTCTTTGTTTTGAAATTGCAACATTTCATTTGGAATTTCTTTGTTGCTGCATACAGTTCCTGCACTGGTCAGCTCTGTGCTCTGTTAGTGAATGTAACAACATTTGGAAACTGGTAAACCAGTTGTCATGTGTCACATTCCTATTAGTTTGGGAGATGTCAGCAATGAGTCTGTTCTTATCATCATTCAGATTATTACTATACAAGTAAGGACCTGACCACTGACTTCCAGGATAGATGTCTAAATGGAAGTGAAACAAGGCTTTGCATCTAAAAGGGCATAAATTTTTATGCTGTTTCCATCTCTCTTTTTTTGAGACAGGGTTTTAGTTTTTTTTTCAGGCAGGCTTTGAACTCACTTTGTAGCCATCCTGGTCTTGAACTCACAGCAGTCCTTCTGCTTGTGCTATATTTTGATCTGTCACTTTTCCGTAAGTTTTTACATTCTTGCAAGTACCATGAGAAATGCCTGCTAAATACAGCAGACCTATGAAGAATATTGTCAGATCAGTTAGTGAGACGTCATAATAAAAATATTTTTGAATATGACTATTGGTGCATGTAGAATGTTTCCTTGCATTTCTGTCTTTGTGTATTTCAAAGTATCTTGTAGAATTTCACCTGTTATAATTTCCAACATTGAATGGCAGTTTTGGCATTCTACCCAATATGTTAAACTTCTGCCAGACCTTCACTATATTTTTGGACCTAGTTCTAACATTGGATCATTTTATTTGATTTTGTAGCCATTTTGCAACATTTCAGCTAGTCAAATATGTATACACATTAATGCTTTCTTCATCATATGACTAAAGGAGCTTCACATTTTGTATGCCATTGTACTTAATAGGGGTATTTCTAAAAAAAAATTCTTCCTAAAAGAAAGAAAAAAATACTTTCTAAAAGAACGCAAAATTCTTTCTAAATGAAAAAAAATTTTTTTAACAAATAATAGAGTACTTTTGGTCTATTTTGTTCTTTGTGACCCAAGAATAAACATACACAAAACCAGTTAGGTGAAGCATGATGTGGGTAAAAATTGTATTATGTAACTTTTTCACATGTACACACAGTTTACCATTCATCATACCAAGTGGGTAAACACAGAGATTACTTCCTATATTCAGGGAAGGGTACAGAGATATGCTGCTGGTTACTATTATGCTAACATATAAATTTACAGTAGAACATTAAGCAATGGGTCTATTAGACTCTGTGTTATGCTTCTACTTCTGAAAGTGAAATCCTAAAAATAAAACTGTAAGTATTCATTAAATAACTGGTTTGTTTTGTTTATTCATTTTGGTTGTTATGCTTTTTACTTGAGGATTTTGTGCAATTTAAATTTATTTCCCACAATTTTACTAAATTATTTTTAACTTATGAGACATACAATCATGTCTGACTCACTTTTTAAAGTATAAAAAGCTATACAATATCTCAGTCTAAATCCTACCCTTCTCTTCTGCCCAGTTACATCATCCTGATAGCATGCATTATTGAATTCTTATGTGGATTGCCATGATTTTTATTTGTGTATTAATAGATGTTCGAATGTCCTCCATTTTTATACAATAGATAGCATACTTTACACAATGGTGATTTTTCTTTTATTTATTTTATTTAATGTCTGAAGGTTGTAACTTTCAAATTCAGATAAATTATAAGGCAAGACTTTGTCATATAATTTGGTCTATATAACTGATTGACATTAGCACTTAATGTATAATAGTCAAAATGCATTTCTGTAAAATTGACTCGACTTTCCTTCAGCTCTATTTTTGTTTGGCTTTCTTGCAGTCACTGATAGCTGCATTCTACACACTCTGCAAGAGATATCATTTTCTCTCCTGCATTGGTTCAGCCATAAATTCCACTGTTTCTACTTGAAAATATATCCAGATGTTAATTTCTGCTCTACCTATCCACTCACTTATCCATACTAATAAAAGCCAACTTTATACATCTGCTGGATTTCAGTAGCTATTTTTAAGCTGGCTTTCACTCTCTGTCTAGTTCTCTGAAGCCTTCCCTCAATACAAAAGCCAACCTCTTTACTAGTATCTAGAAGGTACTGAATAGTTTTCATTCCCCATTACTTTCTTACTTATCTTTGGTGACCTCCTTCTCTGCCTTAGTCTCATAAATTAATTTTTATTCATTTAATGTGCAAGACACTTTTTTGCCTCAAGCCCTTTTTATTATCATTTGTTTAGAATATTCTTCCTCCAAATACTCACATAATTGTGTTCTCATTTCCTGAATGTCTACATGAATTTAACTTTCAAGTGTATATTAACCAAAAATGGCCCTTATCCTGATGGTTCTTGCTGCTCTTCTGTCTTGTCACTTCTTAGCCTTTACTGTCTTACTAAAAACATATTGCTTTCCTCTGTACCTTCCCTCAAGATGATGAAGTCTACCAGGGCAGGAAACACTCTTTTATTTGGTTTAATGTTGCAGGACACACACATCAATATGTATCACATATTTGGTGTTAAGTAAATATTTACCAAAACAATGCATTTAGTAAATAAAAAATACATTAATAATATTAATGTATACAATATATCCTATAATATAACCTAAACTTTTGGAGGGAAAGTTTCAAGAATTTAAATTTTTAATATTTATGTAAAATTTATTCATAAGCATGCATATAATTATGCATGGGCCAAATTATACATATTAGTTATATTATCTATACATAGTAATTGAGAAGAGGATAACAAAGGAATTATTACAAAAAATAAAAAAAGTGAACTGAGGCTGTTAATCTTATATTGATAAATATTTTTCATTATTCTTCTATTTTTGCATCTTATAAGAAATAATTGGAATTAATTATCACTCATTTAATTTTATTTCTTCTTTATTATTCTGAAAAATTAACTTATTATTAGAAGATATATTTATCTCAATTCTATTTGTCTTTAGTTTCTGTGATATAGCCTCCAAAACCTATGCATTAATTTCTTTGGATACTTTTCTTATCCTTTTAATTTCAAATGTAGTTTTAGATCTTTTTATGTAATTTTCACTCAAATTCACATTGATAAATCTAACCTCATAATGGAACATTACATTTCCAGGTAATATGTAATATAAGCTAAAATATAGCCCAAAGTATATTTTATACATACATACATACATACATACATATATGTTTTATCAATTTAGTTGTATTATTTCATGTTGTCTAAACATTTTTAATTTTAAACAATTTTTGACATTTTCTTTAGTTTTGTAGGTTTTGTATTTTGATTAGAATGTAGTAAAGATTATGACTAAACCTTAATTTAAAAGCTTTAGTCTTTAATTGTTTATTGGGAAATTATAATTTTCCCATATATTTTTATTACTTTTTCTCTTCCCTCTTATCCATATCTGCTTTAAGTCAATAGTGTTATTGTAATTCCTCACCTTTACATCAAATACTGTTGTAGATATAGAATAATCTATTTATGTTACGTATTGTTCCCAATATAGTCTGCATTTTGTTGAGGATTGCTAGAGAAATTTCCAAAGTATTAGTGTATGTATTCAATGCATTTTCGCAAGGAATACCAGGCACCTAATTGTACAATGTTCCTACAGGGTCAAGCTTTACTGCTAAACTCTGCTCTGTGAGCAGTGCAGTGGACTTGTTAGCGCCTGAGAAATCTTTGCTAGGTTCCAGCGCAACATTTTCTCTGTAATTTTCCTGACTGGAGATTATAAGAAACTGTAAGATCCCCTTCATAGCTACGGAGGAACAAAAGATTTCACTGAGGATTATTCTTATTTGATCTTACAGAACAGACTTAGCCCTTCTCAGTAAAGATAGAATACTTTTACTAATCAGTGTAAAGATGAAGGATGATTGCATTACTATAGATGTGCTTGCATCATGAAAATTTAGTTGCTACAGTAAAAGAGTGAAATAAGTTAGATTACTAGTCCATTAAAACTTACAGAAAATATTTCATATGATGTAAATCAAAGCATACATATAAAAACAATCAAATGATGTTGCATATTTAATCTGAGGATTTATGGGGTTCTGGGTGTGTTAAAGAAGACATAATTTAAAATCAGTTTATTATAGAAATTCATCACTATACCTTTTTTAGATATAAACACTTGACTACATTGAAATTTCTAGTGATTAAAAATTTTCTTATTTGTCTGAATCACATGAATTATCTACACATTGTCTCAAAACCTCACCAGTTTTCTTTATTTGTGGTACATTTTCTTTCACACAAAGAAGTCAGTTCTTCCTGAATCTCCTCCTTGGATCATCTGTCCCAAGGAAGTCTTCTGGGGCCTCCTCTTGTAAGCATATAATAGACCAGATTATGTCTTTAAATTCCCAAATTCCATTTTTATGTACCTTCTTGACATCAATTTTCATACTTACAATTTTACTAATATTTTAAAGAATTATATGAAAGTCTGTTGAATATAATTTCAACTATTTTCCCATAAGTGCTCAGTTGTTCTGGATTAAGACAAAATTAATAATTACAATAAAGTAAATTAAAATGGAAATTTTTTACCAATGATAATGAATCTTAATATCCAAAGAAACATTTAATTAACCTCTAGATAGCTATTTTAAATATACTGGAGATACTAAGCAACTTACTTTTGAACCATGTAATGTTTACGGTAGGTGTCAACTTCACAGAAGAACAGCTAAGCTAATAGTTGCACCACCATTAACCTGAATGTAAGCTGTGCAATTAGAAGATGATTTGCAGTATAATATGAGGATAGTTACCACCATTCTGGGGCTTTTCCTTAAACATTTTCTAATTACTGATTCATGTAGTACCAATAATAACTAAATTTTATGCCTCTGTAAGAAGCAACACTTAGCATGTGCTTACGTGTTATTTTTTTAAATTAACATTTGCTTTACTTTTTAGAGCAGTAAAGTGTAATTATGTAATTAATTTTTAGGTGTAATGCAATGACTTTGTCTTTTTACTTTTCCTTTTGGCTTGGTAGTGCATATTTGCTTTAGAGCTTATTCGTAAATGTTACAAGTACACTCTAAAATTTTATTGCACAATTCTAATCTTGAATTGAGTATAAGAGTTTTTTTTAAGAAATAAAACACATACATATAATAAAGAGAAAACCATGGAACATCAAATCATAAATGGTTTAATAAGATCACTTACTGTGAATTTTTCTTTTGTCTTGAGTTAGTCCTGCTCTTACTTACACCTGACATGAAATGCTGGTGGGCAATTAACTGTCTCCTCCCTAGGGAAGATACACCATTTTTCCTTTAAACAATGATCCTGGACTGACTGCTCAGTGGAAAAGACATACACATTAGATGATGGACATTAACCCAGTAGTTCATGTATATGACTATTTCTCTCATAAACTCTTAGAAAAATAAAGTTGCATCACTCTTAGAAAAATAAAATTATGATAAAAAGCAATATACTGAATTGAGAATTCACAAACTATATACACAAATTTTGCTCAAAGAGAATTAATCAAAAAAATACCAGATGAGAATAAACAAACTGGGAACATGCTGTGTGAAAAATAATAATTCAAATCATATATAAAGTGTATTTAAACAAATAATGTTAATCTTAACTACAACCACAAATTTGTTTGTGTTTTAAAAAAATTATTCACATGTTCAAGGTAGAGGGTTCTGGCTTGGACTTCTTATAGGCTTTAATTATAGTTATTAATTGTAAGAAACTCTGAAATGGAGTTGATAGGAATTACCTTTATTCATCCTGACCTTAACATTTCTTTAAGTCTGTTTACAGTCACAATTTGAGTTGAAAAATTAGAATATAATGCAAAAAAACAAACAAACAAGAAAAGCTATGATAAAGGGAGGGTTTTTAAAGCATAACAATAAAGATGAGGATTTAATTGTACCTATGGTATTTTTTCTAACTCTCAGCTCGATATGGATTGTCAAGTTTGAAAATATAATAGAGTTACAAATAGTACATTTCAAGAGAAAACAAAAGAATTCAAGATAGTTCAAATGCAAGTATACGTTAATTTTTCTGTTAAATATTTATTTATTTTTAAAATTAAGTTTATTGGTACAATTTTGACATAAATAATAATCATACTTATTGTAGGGAATTTATAGATGTACATAGTATATCTTCATTCTTTTTTTTTAAATTCCCATTCCTTTGCCTTCAGTTCATCTTCTCTTCCTTTCCTTATTTACAGAATTTTCTTTTCATTTTATCTTTTTTTCTCATTTTTTCTCTTCTCTTCCACCCCTGCATTCTCATTTCCTTAAGTACAATTACTTCCCATTTCACAATATCTATTATACAATTTGGTCCTTATTTACAATTTCAGTTTCTCCCACTAGAGAGAAAATGAAATATTTATACGTATGTGTCAGATTTATTTCTCTTAAAAGACTGGGGTCTCAAAATGTCTCAAGTTTATCTTTCTTTATGCCTTAGTAGCACCCCATTGTATATTTTTTAAAAAAAACCTTTTTCATCCATTCATTGATTCACAAGCATTCAGTTTGTTTCCAAGATTTAGCTATTACAAACAGTGCTTCAGTAAACAGAGGTGTGCATATATCACTGGGGCATGATGCTTTTAATTCTTTTGGGAAAATATAAAAAAGAGACCAGCTGGGTCAAATGGAAACTGTAGTCCTAGCTTTTTGAGGTATCTCCAAGCCAATTACCAAAGTGTTTGCAGCAGTCTAGACTCCCAAAAAGTGGAGCAGTGTTCCTGTTGGCCCATAGCCCCATCAGCATTTGTTTTTGGTTGATTTGTTGATAATAGTCATTCTTTCCAGAGTGTGATGGAATCTCACCATTGTTTTAATTTGCATCTCTTGAATTATCAGTGAGGTTGAAAATTTTTCATGTATGTATATCCCATGATGAAGCAGGATTCATCCCAAGAATTCAAAAATAGTTCAATATATTCAGATAAATGGATGTAATATACTATATCATCAGAACCAAGGACAAAAAAATTTCATATGATCATCTCAATAGATGCAGAAAAAGGATTTGAAAAAGTCCAACATGCATTAACACTACAGAAAACCAAAACAATGGTCTTTATATCAATTTGATAAAAGCTGTCAATGACAAAGCAATAGCAATATTATACTAAATGGTCAAAAAATGAAACTTTTCTGACTAAAATCAGGGACAAGACAAAGAAGCACTCTTATTATCTTCCTATTCAATATAGTTCTGGAAAAATTAGAGCAATTAGGTAAAAGATAGAAATAAAGATAGGAAAGGAAGAAGTTAAATTGTCTTTACATACCAATAACATGCTACTCTACGTAGAAAACTCCAAAAACTCCACCAAAAATCTTGTAGATGTAATAATCAGATTCAACCACATAGCTACAAAGTCAATGCTCAAAAATCAATAGCATTACTGTACACAAGTCACAAGCTCACTGAGACAGAAATTAGAGAAACCACACCTTTCACAACAGTGGACAAAAATAAAGTACTTAGGAATCAGTCTAGAAAAGGACACTCTATGCATGGCTTTATACTATTTTGTTATGTTTGATATTGTTGTATTTGAAACTATGCTCAACTATAGCAGAGTAAGTGATATGGTGATAGCTACTGTTGATGTCTGGTTGTCTTAATATAAAGTACTGTGTTGCCTATGTTGTCCTGTTCTATTCTGATCTGCTCTGTACTGCCCTCTTTTGTTTTATTCTCTTTAAAATAAAATTTTTTTAAAAAAGGAAGTAAGATTTCTACATTGAAAACCTCAGTACTCCAAAAAAAAAAAAAGAAGAGATTATCATAAAATGCAAAGATATCTCTTGCTCATGGATAGGAAGAACCAACACAGTGAAAATGGCCATACTCCAAAATTGTTTTACAGATTTAATGTAATCCCAACTAAAATAATATTACATACTTCACAGAACCAGAGTAAATATTTCTAAAGTTCATTTGAAACAAGATGAGCTCTAGAATACCAGAAACAATTCTGGGCAACAAAGGCAAAATAGAATGCATCCTTGAACTTAAATTATAGTACAGAGCTACTGTGATAAAAACAGTATTTTATTGTTAAAAAAAACACTTGAAGATTAATGGAACAGATTAGAAGAGGCAGAAACAACTTCAAATATAATCAGCCAGTTTATCTTTGGCAAAGGGCTCAAACACATGTACTGGAAGAAAGAAAGCCTCTTTCATAAATGGTACTAGAAAAACTGACTTTTCACGTGCTTTAACCTAAAACCTAAACCTAACCTAAAACTAGTGCATGTATATCACCATGCACTAAACTAAAGTCAAAATGAACCAAAGATCTAAATATTAAAACAGAAAAACTAAATTTGCTGGAAGACAGAATAAAACTCTTGAAGACATAGGTAAAAGCAAAGACTTCCTGAACAGTACCCCAACTAGATGGAAAATACTATAAAGAAACAAAAACTGGGATCTCCTCTTACTAAAATGCTTTTGCTTTTAATCATCCACAGGGTGAAAAAACAACTGGCAGAGTGCGAAAAAATCCTCACCAGCTGTTCTTCAGACAAAAACATACATATCTAGAACATATAAAGAATTGAAACAAATCAGACCCCCCAAGCTTAACGACCCTATGAAATAATGGGCATCTGAAATGAATGGACATGTCTCAGAAGATGAAATACAAGAGGAAAATAAATATCTGTTAAAATATTTAAACCAACAAAAAACTGCAGCACAAGCAAACTCAGTGTCTGATAGAACAAAGCAGAAAGTGGTCTCAGGCTTAGTTGTTAGAGTGGATTGAAAGTAGATCTTGAGACATATATACCCCAGCTTCCAGAAGAGAGATCAGAAGGTAGTATTCTGTTGCCATTCATTCATCTTTATGCATGTTTGGGATCTCAAAGCCAGTTTTCTTCTGTCTTACCCGAGGAATGTCCTTAAATTGGATAATGCCTTGAGACATGGCTTTTGTCTCTAGAGTCATTTCAAGCAAGCTCTAAATGTGAAAACACTGTGGAAGCAAAATAAAGACCAAACATACTTGCTCAGTCAATTAATAAATAACTCAACTATAATCATATCAACATAGTGCCTATCAACTGTGAACTCAGGAACAAATCTCTAAGAACGTGCAAACTTGGATCCGCATAAAGGGTGAACTAACTGGGGAACACTGTGTTGGTAACGTTTTATTGGAAC
The DNA here is from genome assembly GCA_004027295.1 of Dolichotis patagonum. NCBI lineage: Eukaryota > Metazoa > Chordata > Mammalia > Rodentia > Caviidae > Dolichotis > Dolichotis patagonum. The sequence goes on along the minus strand of PVJX010001151.1, from coordinate 2,436 downwards.
ACAGTCATGCATGCCATTTACTTATTCCTATCACTACATTCTGACCCCAAAGACAGATGTATTTGGACACCAACCAAAAAGATTCACTGTCTAGCCATTATTGAAAAAGTATGCTGACTTCTATTTTGTGCAATTTTAATTAAGCATAAACTTTTTTAAAAGGTCCTAAAAACTTTCATTAACTTGATTGTCTTTCAGTAATCTATATTTTAGAAAAGTGACTCAAAAACAGTGACTATCTCAACCCAATAACTTATGCATAGTAAGTGTGTTTCACCCTAAACTCTGACTAACTACTTCAGTACCCCTTTCAAAGTAGTAAAATCAAGCAGTCATAGCAAGTAGAAATTTTTAGGATTTGAGGAATTGCAATCAGTCTGAATAGTTATAAATCTAATTTAATTATGTGACAAATTATGTATGTTTAATTTTCATTTGGTTAATACATTTTAACAACTTTCTTGCAAGGTATATATGTAATTTCTAGTGAGAAAATTGGATCAGACCTGGTCACAGTTCTAAATCATATTAGAATAGGATTAATAAAACACAAATGAGTGATAGAGACTGTATTTTGCATATTCAGAGGAGGAACTTAAACCAGATGGAGTGAAAGATATAATAAACACTTCCAAGGGAGTCAGCAGTAGAATTTTTGTAAACCATTCTTTCAGGATGCTACCACTGACTAACTACCCCTACTGTAAATTTTCCCTTGAGTTTCTACTTCATATTCAGATCCCTGAATCAGATTTATATCCAATCAGGCAGACAAAAGTCTACAATTGAAACTCCCACAGGAACCACAGAGGGGAGATTTTTCTCCAATATTAAGAATTTTATGAAGCAATAAACAAAAGACATCCACAAAGGCATTCCAGGAAAAGACAAACACACAAAGCTATAGTTGTGTGAAAATACAAGACTTGATTTGAAAATAACCAGGAATGCTTGAAAGCTAGAACTGTACATACTTGGAAATACTGTGACAGTTTTTATAACAGAAGATAGAAATCATATTTAGAAGACAGAAATCATATTTAGAAGATAGGCCAGGGTTTCATGGACCATGTTGCCTATGAAATAACCACTCTACTGTAGTGCAAAACAGCTACAGATGAGGAAAAAGCAAATGAGCAAGACTGTGTTTTAGTAAAACGTTATCTAGAAAACAAATGGTACATTAAATTTTACTTGAAGGCCATAGATAGATGACACCAATTTGCACCCTCTATTACCTAAGGAGACTGAATGTGTAGAAGGAGGGGTACAAGATGGTCTTTCTACAATGGACAAAGGTCGAATTTTGATTACATTCATTCTTTTTCCCTTTTTAAAATTTGCTTTAGTGTTACTTCTTTGAGTTCTTCGTATATCCTGGATGGTAATCTTCTGTCAGAAGAGTAGTTGGCAAACATTTTCTCCTATTTTGGATACTTTTTTTTTTTTTGTACCGAGGATCAAACTCATTGCCTCGCGCTTGCCAGGTAGGCGCTTATAACACTGAGCTAAATTCCTGGCCCCCATTTTCTCCTATTTTGTAGGCTGTCCATTCACAGTGTTGTGAAGCATTGTAATCTAATCCTACTTGCATATTCTTGCTATTATTTTCCTTGTTATAGGAGCAGTTTTTAGAAAGTTTTTGCCTACAGCTGATTTGAGGATAAGGGAATTTTTAAACTGCTGGTATGAATGTATTAGTGCCACCATCATGGAAATCAATAAGGTGTCTCCTCAACAAAACTAAAAACAGACCTAATATTAGATTCAGTTATACATTGTTCAGTTTACTCTGGGAAGAAATAAAGTCAAGATAGTATGATACAGAGATACAAGCATATTCATGATTACTGTGACACAATTCACAATACACAATGTAAGGAAACAGCTTACATTTCCTCCATATGATGAATAAATGTACAAATTATATATCTATATATTTATCTATATGCGTGGATATTAGAACATTATTCAGCCACAAAGCAAAACAAAATTATGTTATTTGCTGACAAATGGATAGAAATAGAGGCTACCATTTTAAGCAAAAGAAGCCTGATTCAGAAAACTAAAATTGTATGGACTCTAAAAGGGAGAGAGAGAGAGAGAGAGAGAGAGAGAGAGAGAGAGACAGAACAGGAAAGTATTTGGAACAGGAAGAAGATGGATAGAGGGAAATAAAAGAGTATTTGGAGAGTAAAGAATATAGATAGGTACATGTTAAAATATGCCAAAATGGAAGTCTCGGACCCGTAGAGTGGCCTGGGCTGTTTGGACCGAAAGTCTGCACAGACCTGCATCTCGGCGCAACTCTTTGGGACTGGTAGGCCCACCCTTCATCCTCAAGGAACTGCCTGGAAATTGGCATCTGGGCCGGGTCTGTTTGGGCCCGTAGCCCCGCCCTTCACCCCCAGGAAGTCTCCCAGAAAGCAGGATCGC